>JAACJT020001552.1:0-14702 GCA_009936485.2 Gymnarchus niloticus | reverse complement strand
TTGTCTGGTCAACTTCATTTCATTTGTTAATATACATCCATTCCTGCATTTCAGGTCTGCAACACATTCCAAAAAAAAGTTGGGACGGGGGCAATTTAGGTAATGAGGTAAAAAAAAATATATGATGTCATTTTAAACAGGTGATGACAACAGGTGATTGTAAATATGATTTGGTACAAAAGCAGTATCCACAAAAGGCTGAGTTTTTGATGAGCAAAGATGGGCAGAGGATCTCCAGTTTGTCAACAAATGCGTGAAAAAAACTACTGAAATGCTTAAAATTCCTAGTCATGTTTATTAGCAACCATCGTTCAGCTGATAACTGCACAAATAAACAGCCACATTTATCCTAGGACAACAATGTACCACATAGCCCCACTTTTAACATATGCAGCAATACAGAAAAATTAAAAAGCACCAAAACCTCAACAGGGGAAAAACTGGGGAAAAAAAATCCTGAATTCACACAGGTAATACAAATGTTATGTAGATTTGACGATGGCAAATTGACAGATGATCTTATTTTAAGCCTGAATAGTCTGATGGACCCACCAAAGACCCACAAAGAAAATCAGCATTCCCATCACCCTCCAAGATGGGAAACATCTTAGGAATGCCGGTATCAACGTTCAGCTCACTCAAGGCATAAATGCAATGTTATAGCGTATAAATAGTTTTGAAGCAGCAGAAGGCAAGTAGTTAAAGACAAGGCCTCACAAGCTGGTGCACATCAATTCAGCTTTCAGGAAAGGATCTGCTTAATCACCCTTGAGTTGAATATCTAGCTGAATAAATGGATAATCTTCTTAAGATTAAAAATGTCTGATATCAAAACGAATCATGAACCCTCCACTTTGAGCAAGTGACACTAGTCATCCTGAAGACGACCATACAGATCCTGATTTCTCAGTTAATCATAACTCAAAATCCTGAATGCTTTAAAAAAAAAAAAAAAAAAATCCTCAGGAACCAGCCATCCATAATGGTGATGGAAAACAATCAAGATCTAAGAGAAACAAGGTTCAAAAACCATAGCCATAGAAGCAAAATAATCAGAGTATAGAGGCACAGAAAGATCTCTGCTAAAGTTACCACTGCCAATTAGCAATAAAATTCATTGTTCTAGGCAACAGACTTTGGAGAAGACCTTTCAAAAAATTAATTGCTACAACAGGCCAGTCTTTAAATTCTGCCCCCTCAGGAATTTCTCTACATGGAAAAAGTGTATGATTTATGAATTTATGGCCTGTTCCATTATGGCCTGTTTGGTTTGAGAACGACGTGGCAACGTGGAAGACCACCTCCTCCAGACGACCAGGTGCTGCTTCTGACCACGGCCAACGTGAGGAAGACTCAACACAAAGTCAACCCATGGAAGGCTGCTGGATCAGACAATATTCCTGGCAGAGTGCTCAGAAGATGTGCAGACCAGTTGGCAGATCTTCTCACTGGCATCTTCAACATCTCCCTGAGCAATGCCACTGTTCTAACATGCTTCAAGACTACCACCATCGTTCCCGTGCCAAAGAAGTCTTTAGTGTCCTGCCTCAATGACTATCGTCCTGTTGCACTCACACCTGTTATCATGAAGTGCTTCGAGAGGCTCGTCATGAGGCACATCAAGTCCCTGTTGCCCCCCTCACTGGACCTCCTGCAGTTCGCATACTGCCGCGACCGTTCAATGGACGATGCCATAGCCACCACCCTCCCTCTGGCCCTCACCCACCTAGACAAGGAAGACACATTTGTGCGAAAGCTGTTCATAGACTTTAGTTCAGCATTCAACACAATCATCCCTTAGCACTCGATTGGAAAACTGAGCCTGCTGGGATTGAACACCTCCCTCTGTAATTGGATCCTGGACTTCCTGACTGAGAGACCTCAGAAAGTCAGGATTGGAAACAGCATCTCCAGCTCCACAGGGCTGTGTGCTTAGCCCACTGCTGTTCACTTTACTGACTCACGACTGTGTAGTAATGTACAGCTCGAATCACATCAAGTTCGCCGATGACACGACTGTGGTGGGTCTCATCAGCAACAACGACAAGTCAGCATACCGAGAGGAGGTGCAGCGGCTAATGGACTGGTGCAAAGCCAACAAGCTGTCTCTGAACGTCAAAAAAACAAGGAAGATGGTTGTTGACTTCAGAAGAACCAGGAGCGACCACTCTCCACTGAACATCGACGGCTCACTTGTGGAGATTGTCAAGAGCACCAAATTCCTTGGGGTTCACCTGGCGGAGAACCTCACCTGGGCCCTCAACACCAGCTCCATAACCAAGAAAGCCCAGCAGCATCTCTGCTTCCTGCGAAGGCTGAGGAAAGCCCATCTCTCACCGCCCATCCTCACAACATTCTACAGAGGGACTATTGAGAGCATCTTGAGTAGCTGCATCACTGTCTGGTTTGGGAATTGCACCGTCACGGATCGCAAGACCCTGCAGCGGATAGTGAGGACAGCCGAGAAGATCATCGGAGTCTCTCATCCCTCCATCATGGACATTTACACCACACGCTGCATCTGAAAAGCCACCAGCATTGTGGATGATCCAACACACCTCTCACAAAGTCTTCACCCTCCTGCCGTCTGGAAAAAGGTACTGAAACATTCGGGCCTTAACCACCAGACTGCGCAACAGTTTCATCCCTCAAGCCACAAGACTCTTAAACACTCAGGGAACAAACTGATACCACACACACTCTCACTTGACTCAATCATATATTTATTATTATCCTGTTACTTTCTTCCTGCTCCCAGTGTCATGTCTTCATCTGCTCTTTATTAACCAATTATACTGTCACATCTTTTCACAACCTGCTATTTTTTACATTGTAAATATCAATTGTAAATGATCACTACCTGCTACTTTTGTATACATCACAATTGTGTACTGGTCGGCACTGCACTGTGATCGTCCGTACCACTGTCTTGCTTTGCGCCGTTTGCATGTTTTCACACATGCGCTTTATGTTATGTGTAATCTTTTGTAGTCCTGTGCTCTGTGTAGCACCGTGGTCCTGAAAGAATGTCTTTTCATTTCACTATGTACTGTATGTGGTTGAGATGACAAAAAGCTACTGACTTGACTCCATGTCTTAATGAATACATTCTCTGATAATAGCTTAGTTTCTACTATTGCACCGAGTACTGTTTATCTGAAAAAAACAATTTAAAAATCATTCCATTTTTTTCATCTTAATAAGGATATTTCCTACAGAAATACACTAAATATTCCAAGGTCATGATTCCCATTAAGTAAAACAATTAAAATTCTAGAGCCAAAGTATTTACTGAAAACAGGAACAAAAATGCAGTATTATGTAATTAACACTGAACCCATGTACCGTTAAAAGGAAAATAAATGACTAAGGAACTGAACAGTATACAGAACCTAGGCTATTCCAAAGTAAATGCTGGGTTTCATTCCGACTGAGCTTATTTAGCTTAGCAAGCAATCTGCATATTCAAATGAGATTCAGTCATAGATCATGACCCTGTTCCTGCATCCATATATATTTTGCAATAACAGGATTGTTGGGCACCTGTCCTACAAAAGGTTCACTTCTCTGCAGAACTCAGCAGCCCCTGATTTTCTTCATTGCTGTGTTCCCCTTAACATGGGTATGGTGTGTGCCTTACACTTGATGCAGTTGCCAGAGCAAGACTGAAAATAAAATAAACAAGATGGCATCCTGATGAGACATTTAAGAAGTATTCATACCCGCTCACCTGAAACTCCACCCCACCTTGACATTTAAATACACTTTCCACTCCATACTGCGTCCCACACCACACTACAACACAGCAACCCGTTCAAAAATGTTTTGAAATACTTTTAAAAAAAAAAAAAAAAAAAAAAAAAAAAAATAGATCTATATAGTGACAGTCACAAATTGATTTTATGTAGAACACAGCAGTAAAAGCTGTAAAGATGTTAATTTGAGTGCAGAGACTTTCGCTTTGCAGACTTTTCTTTGAAATATCAATATATACACATTTGTACATATATGCAGTTCCATTTTCATCCATACCATTAACTTGACAGGACATGGAAATTATATGTGAGGTAATTATTGCACCCCTAGAAATACAACCATGTAATTCAATGTTTATTTTATGTAGAGTCTGTCTTTTAAAATACCCAATAGAAAATGCCTAACAGCAACAAACAAAATCAGAGGAAAACCATAAGGAAATTAAATCACCTTGTCTTGGTTTGTCCAATTCATGCTATTACTAACAAGGCCCCAGGCCTCAACATGACCATAACTGGGATAAGCAGTTGGATGACAGACAGATGCATGGATATTATGATAGATTAAGAATTTCACCCCTGCACAAATTTTTGCTGCAATTGCTCTGGTTTAGCTAGCCTTATTGCAACATTTACATTCTAGAATTAGGTTTAAATGAAAACACTGTGGTTCTATATTATTTCCAATAAACCCCAGACTAAAAAATTGACAGTGTCCTCATGAACAATAATAATTCCAAAATTAAGAGTACATTCCACGGTACAATTACAGATTACTCAACTTTAGTTGAGGAAATCATGCAAATTTAAAAAGAAAAAAAAAAAAAAGAACACAGTAGTAGAACTTCAGAAGTTCCTCTGAAGATCACTGAAGTAACTCACATTTCCATCTCACTTTACAAGTCAAGGAAATCAAATTTTCCCCCACTTTCTGGATTAGGATGACAATTTGTTTAGCTCTAGGGAAAGAGTGCTTAGGAAAATACCCAGTAAAAGGTTCACCTTTAGCAAAAATGTAGTTTACCTAGTGTTTTTGTTTAGATCCCAAGAATCTAGCTAAAGCCAGCTGAGTACAATAAAAAAATAGCACAAGGTGTTCTAGACATGAAAATACGATCACACAAATGCACTCCAAAACTTCTTTATGATGCAAATATATAGTTACAAATAACCAAAGAATGTTAAGCATAATTTTGATAGATGTAATAAAGTACACTTTGGTTATCGTAATTTTACCTTGTTATGCTTCTTTTTTCTCTCAACAATCAAAGCAGTTTTAGCTTTATTCATATATACACAGTATGTACATAAAATATACATGAACAGCTTGTACATGAAAAATATTTTGTTTAACCTTAAACTGAGTACTTTGCTCCTTGTTCTTAGAATAAAGAAGCCTGACATTTTGTAATCTCACTTTCGTTTGAGGGGGGAAAAAATTGACTGATGCCTTCTACACATACCTAATTTTGTTATGCTTGGAATGTCTTGGCACTTTCTCAAAGCTTCTTCTTGCAAGAAAGATTCCTTAACAGTGTAAAATAAATACCCATTAATACATTTTCTATCAAACTGCTAATTTTAAGATTCTAAGCAGGCTTGTGGGGGGGCTAGGGTTTGGAGTCTATCAAGAGCAGTTGGGGTGGGGGGCACAGTGAACAGGTGCCAACGCATCACAAGGAACAGACACACACTACTGGCAATTCAGACACACCAGTACGCCTAAACTGCATGCCTGTAAGCTGTGAGAGGAAAGCCATGAAGTACGGGGAGAACATGCAAAATCCACAGGTACATAGAGTGGAGGAGGAATTCAAAGCCCCAACCCTGGAGTGGTGAGGCAATAGTGCTAACCACTGGTGCCCCCCTAAACATTACATAATTTAATCAATCATGTTTAGAACTGCTATGGTCAAGACAGCCTTTAATTGAGCATTACCCACACAATGTACATGGGTGGCATATGACAAGAATGTAATATTGAGAAAGTGTTTCAGATACAGGAACTTAATTTCAGTATATATATGAAAAAAAATAGTTTTAAAAAGCTGTGATTTTACACATTACAGGCAAGCTGCATAATGGAGTATTACCTTCCCTTACTGAAATATGCAGAATTACCAGTGAAGAACCTCAAAACTGAGAATTATTGTTGAATTGAGAACTATTTCCACTTACGAGCCTTGCAACTCATTGACCTGGGTGAAGGCTAATCCTTACACATACATTTTTCTATAGTCCTAAATTGGATTATTTCAAATTACGCATTGCTTTTCATTGACAAACAGACACAGTTAAGGAAGGGGGGAAGAAAATAACACAGTTGAAGGTCTTGAACATGTTTGCACTAGTTATTGTTTAGTCATATATAACTAGATTTAACATCAAGGAAAACAGTACAATGCATAAATATTTGCATCACAATTTGAGAAATTGGCAGAGGAGAAAACACGTTTGCACATGCAAAGAGTAAATACTTTGTTACATCGTTGCAGTGTCTCGGTTTGTACTACCTCAGTTCTCATAAATGAATTCTTAAGTTGCCAAAGTTGTTCAGAACAAAACTCAAGGAATTAGGTGAATGAATCCTCGAACCCTCCCAAAACATACTGTAATTACTTCAGCAGGTGTTACTGTGGTGTTACTTATTGTTATTGAACTTAACACAAAAAATAAATTGGGAAGAAGGATCAAGCTTAAATAAGACAAAAAAACGGTCATACTTTAGTGCAATAAAACGTTATAAGAGTTGTCAGGACTGCATTTCCCATAGTAATATACATTAATAATACTATGTCAGAGGTGTAACAGTCTAGATGGCACTGGACATAATTCATTTTTTAAAAATAAGTTACTGAGTAACACATTTAATAATTTACCAGGATCATCTTTTTTTCCAGAAGCAGCATAAAAAAAAATCTGCCAGATGGCACACACATAAACCCACCATGTAGGCATATAAGACGTACATTTCGATTTATATACTACTTGCTGAATTGCACGGAATAAGCGTCCTCCCCCAAGAAAAGAAGGGTCTATATACTTACAAAATGACAGGTCAAGGAATAAAGTTATTGTCCGAGAAAACGAAAACAAAATTAAAAAATAAAAAATAAAAAAAACGAGCAGTCCTGACTGCCGACTACAGCACATTGAAGCACTTCCTCATAAACACAACTACACAGAATCTGTATCCTTTCTCAGATCTAAGGAGTTCAAACCGATGGGCTCTAGGTGACAAGGTGTATCATCGGGGTGCATTATTTTGGAACCTGCCTTTTACATTTTACACGAAATGTTGCTGAAATTGCGTTGGTCTGTCAGGTAACATCACCTGTTATGGCTCTTAAATATTTTACACTTGAATTAATTCCATCATAATCACTCTGTTTAGTTTGACTGAACTAACTCTTGAAAATATCCCACTCCGTATTCCTAAACGTTAAAATTTCACCCTGGAATAATTGATTACAGACCGCGGGACGTTAAGTTTGTAAAGATGGTATACGAGAATTTCCACGGGCAGCGTAGAGATAGTTAAAACATGCACATGCGTTTAATTCTAACAAATGAACCGATCAAGAAAATACTCACCCGCTCCTTGATCTTCGAAAAAAATGATTTTTACAAAGTTTCGTAAAAAAAAAAATAAATAAGCGAAGAAAATCCGCAGAGCGCCTGCCACTCTTTGAAGTGTGATATTTTCCAGTTCCAGGCTATCGCACCGTGATAGTTTACCTGCCTTCAAAAGAGTGCTGCGTTGCGTTCACTCCCTTTACCTGCGTAATGGCCACCTTACACAAAAACGTGAAAAACTGGTCGGACCACTTTTTGTTTGAATTAACCTTTAGCTTATTCCAAATAATTCCCTGAAAATGTGATATCGAGATAACGCGGACACTTTGTTTTTCTCTTTTAACACGGAGCTAACCTGGAAGACAAATTCATAACTACTCTTTTGTTTAAGACGGAAGGAGACTTGCGTAGCGCGGTCATTTAACCGCATACTTTAATGTGAAATAGTAAATCGAGTTCACAGTTAAGAAAAAGAGTAACCATTCTGCTTTTGGTGATAATTTTGTTCGTCATTGCAGGGTCATTTTCTCATATACGTCTTAGGGAATTGCTTATAAAAACACCAGGTGAACAAATATTTTTTCAATATATTAATTGAGAAATTATGTACAATTAAAATGTTCATGTAGTTTTTCATTTGTAACACATCACTTCCCGTTATCTGCATAATGACTGCAATCAAAGAATATTTTTTTTCCTTGTTTCTTTTATATAGGCTAATCTCAGTCCAGGGGAGGGGTACACCATGGACTGGATGCCAGTCTATTACAAGACATGTACATGCACCCAGTCACAGTTACACACACAAAACTGCAAACTATAAACTATTTACAGATGCCAATTCAGCCAGTTGCATGTTTTGGAACTGTGAGAGGAAAGCAGGGTATCCAGAGGAAATACATACATGCAGCTGGAGACATCAAACTACACACACAGAACCCACAACTATATGTAGTCACATAACAAGTGTTGTTTAGGTGTCATTTTAACATACATTTCAGGTTATAACCTATTGGTGTTCAAACATTGCAACTTGTTCTGCAAAGCACAAACGATTCCAGCCACAAACAAACATGAAACACTATTAGGTCTGCTGTTGTCAATGGTATGTTTAGAAATCTTGGTACTGCAAAACATTAGAGTGCATATAAAAAACTGGAATAAATAAAAAATAAACAACTGGACTGTTCTACAAAGCAGGGGTGTTGCTAGACATAAAGCTCTACTGGGGCACAGGCCCCACCCCCCCATTACCCATATATTGTTGAAAGCTGAACATGAGATTTTACAAGTGGGCACAGCACATACATACTGGGGCACGTGCCCCATTGTAGCGGAGACCGCTCTTCGTTCCTGTTTTTCGGGAACCATTGATAACTCAATGGACAGTAAATACAGTGTAGAACACTGTTGGGAACACTCTCCCGGCGCTGGTTCGTGTATTTCAGCCGTATGTACCCTCGGATGGGTCATGTAGAACACCACTATTAGGATCCTGGTAGATCTTTATTCAGATTCAAGCTAAGCATTTTTACACAACGTTCCACATAAAACACTGAACACTAAAGTAGGGCCCTCCAAAAACTAACTATGCTCACTCAAAGGTTCTCTCTAAAGCTTCTATCAAAGGCTATACGATACTCTCCAAGGGCTATCTAAGGCTCCTATGGGCTGAGATTAGCTGATATTCATAATCTTAGGATTTCATCACTAAGGTGATGAGAATACTATAATGTTCTCCATAACCTAGTAGATCATTGTTAGTAACATTTAGATTTATATTACGTAACAAGGGCAAGAGAACACAATAGTCTACCTAAATTCTAGAAGATTCTAGAAGACTGAGGGCCTTATCTACACCCAGTAAAAGGGATCTAGTGGCACCCATGCTACAAAGCGAGCACATCAGCTCAGTAAGATTTCTCTGAGGATTTCTCCAAGTTTTGGGTACCCGCTACAATCATAGCTTACAGTCTTAGTGCCATTTACCACTGATTGAGGCAATCAGAGTTAGTTAACTCTGGGTATGTAAAACTTGCTTTCTAGTACATCCCAAATATGATATCTACTACAATATGGTCTTTCTTATCTGATGGTTCTCAGGTAAGCACAGTAGTATATCACACCTCAACGGTTGAGTCTGATTCCTAACCCAAGTTCTGTGTGGGCAGAGCTTGAATATTCTCAGCCTTCTCATCAGGTTTCCTACCACAGTCCAAAAACATGTGGTTAGGTGAACTGGTGTCTCTAAACTGCCAAATTTATATGTAAGTGGTACCCTGAGTTGTGTTTGTGTTTCCTGCAATCTGGCTCAAAATGTGTACAATGGCATCTGCACGCATGGAATGACCAGCACTTATTATTGTCTATTCAGTTTATTGCCAGTATTGCACAATGTTACAAAATCATTTTCATCACACATGTAATCTAATAAAAAGTAACTGTATACAAGCATTTCTTCAGATCAAAATAATTAGTTACAACATAGACATGCATAATTACAATGGTGGGTAAAATGGCACATAAGACCATCAGCCTATAACTTGAACTGCGTTACAAGGTTCATGTCTCAGGTTTTTTTTGTTTTTGAAATGGCATATGCCAATTTGTATAAGCGACAAAATAGATATGACTTCTTCCAAGGGAAAAAATTGTGTTTTGGTGCAAATATGTTATAGGTGCCGAACAGCAGCTCGTCGTGTTGCTGCTGACTGGCTGACATCACTACGAAAGTTTCGCGAAAATGTTGCCATTTCTATTGAAGACGTACAACTGCAACATGTAAACAAGACAACAATGACGCTATTCATCAGTAAATCCTTGGTCACATCGGGAGTAGCCACAAGAGATCCACATGTTTTGATTTGATATATTTTCCATCTCCATTCCTCTCGTCACAAATCCGCACAAGATTATTCATGAATTTTTTGGATCTAACATAACTCCGCACACAAGCCTTCGTCTACAGCCTCAGGCGGAACGTTTCTTGAATGCTAGTGTTTTCAACCCGGCTCCTAATGATTGACGTACTATTAGTACCACCCGGCGAAATGTGCAGATGACGTTTAACGGCAGAACATGATTGGCTTTGCTGTTTGCACACAGCCAATGAAAAAGTATTGTGCATTCGCCATTTTATGTGTGTTTTTTCCCTCACATGGATTTGTTTGGCTCTGAGTCTAAATCGTTAGGTTGTTTGTACAGAAGTAGTTTATACCTAGCGGTAATTAATAAAATACGCTTTTAAAAGTTGGGCTTCTGCCGACCTGTGTTTTGGTGTGATGAGAGTAACTTTCGACATGTGATTGTTGGAATTAGGTTTTGTTTTGAGTTCTGTCAGTGGTCAGGATGTATAGTAAATTCCCACATCAGCTTTTTCCAAATTTTTATTACACTGGGCCTCCGAAAGAGAAATCTAGCTGTCCCGTCGAAGGCTGGGGTTTGTACAATCAGGTGTTTAGAACCAATTCCAGTTCTTTTGAGGTGAGCTTGAAAATGATTTGCCCGTACGTCTGTCTTATCCCTGTTTTGTCTGTCTAGTCAAACATTTCAATTTATGACCAGCATATTAAAGTTAATCTTTAAAACAAAAAAGGACACAACGTTTTCAGGTGTTCTCAAGTTAAAAACGCAGATTCTAAAGGTTCAACAGTTTGATCGTAACAGCTAAAGATAACAGTCACTGTTCTGAACACCAGGTGTTCCTGGGAAATTTAAAGCTCCTTGCAAATGATTATCATGTATGAATGTTGTTTTAATAAACAAATAATATGCCGGACGTATTAATGGAATCAGGTTATGGATACTGGGATCAAAAATTACTGTTAATTATATATGTATCATGAAATCTTAGGGTTATTTCTTAATGAGGATGCAAATCTTAGTAAAACAAAAGGCTGGTTCTTCATTCAGGATACCTTTGGAAAGCACAGGACGTTTCCTTTTATGAAAGGATTCGCTGTACATTGTATTAAATGCTATTCGTTAGTAAAATGAACCCCTTCTCATTGAATTCGAGTGATTTCAATGTCAGAGAGCCACTTAGACATATTGTGAAATAAGACCTGGCTTTTTTTCTTATTAGAAAATCTAAGCCTGTTTTTTTTTTTTTTTTTTTTTTTTAAAAAGGTCATTCTATAAGTGGATTTTATTTGTTTTGTGATTCCTTGTCATATTTTAGCAAGCTTGTGACCAGTTGTCTGACTGGTCCTTTCAAGCACAGCACAAAGCAAATGGGCTAACTTGGACACCAGTTGAATCTATTGTAACACCTCTTTTGCCACCTAATAAAGGTAAGGAAAATTAAAATCTTCCTTTGTCCTAGGTCCTAATTTTTTTTTTTAAAAAAAAAAAGACGTTTTAAAACTGAACTTGTATAGTCAAGAAGCAAATTCGTATAATAGATAATTTATCCTGTGCATGAAATTAACAATGTCATATTTGGATCTTTACCAAGTATATTAATTCATATTATATATTCATATTAATTTTAATTCTATAAATTTCACATTCCCCCAAACATTACTTGTCAGTTCGATTTTTAATTCAGCATACAGTAGTTATATTTATAGGCTTGTAGTATCATCATATACATTTACCTTCTTTTCCAGGAGGCAGATATTGTTCATGTCATCTTCCAGATGCAATGGACTTCCCGGAACATGTAAATCTGCGATAAAACACATGCACTTATTGCATAGTAGTGTGTAACTGTGTATATCTGTAGTCCATAGTTATCAGTGTTTTAATTTACCCGTACACAAATATACTTTTTTGCTTTGGCTTATCCCTTTTTCAAGGATTTATACAAAGCCACTAATTTTAAAATTTTAACCAGTCACAAAACATTTAAGAATAGCATAATGAACTCCTCCTCCTAGCGATGCATATGATTCTGTGGCTGACGGCATTTGTAGGGTGTATGGGCATCCTAACAAAAATATGTAGAAGCGTGTTGTAAAATCCAACTTCATTTATAAGAATCTTTGTGGAACTGACATCAGCACTGCCCCAGTAGGTACTCCTCAGTAGTCAAATGTGAATTGTATGTTGTTATGTGACTGAACTGTGTTGAGAGACTTAACTTGACAAATAACTTCCTGATATAATTATCATTTAACATTTCATGCATTTTCCTTTAATCAGCAGACATTGCAGTTGAACTGCATTTTGGAGCATGAATCTAATATGCTAACTTTTATGATTTCCTTAGATGGCAAACTTTTACATGCACAACTCTGAGGATGCTTTTAGAACGATGAGCTCACTTCTTGAGGAGCACTTTGCCTTTGGAAGTGAAAGGCTGACGGTGTGTATGTGATTTCAAATTTTTATGGGTGCTAATAAACGAATGAAGCAATATTTAGTTTTGAATTTCTTTAGGGTGCTGTGAGGAAAACCACTATCAACATGAAAAAGATGACAAACTTTTTAACACATATAAAATACCGCAAGTAAGTTTACTGTTGAATGTGCTCTTTGATTTCATTATATACAGTATATGCATGTATCTAGCTGCTGGAAGAACCAACTGTGTGTTATGCTAACCACAGTCCAGCAGTTTTGTGGATCTTTTATTTGTCTTGCATTCTGTCATTGTCAAGGTGCCCAATAACATATTTTGGAAAAGGAGCCAGACTTTACAGCCATTTGTTAGGTGACATTATCCATGACATCCCTCCTGTGCTCTTGGCTGAACTCCTCCATGAAGAGTTGGCTCTGCAGAGGGAACAGCGACAATTCAATGAAATGGCCACTGGGGGTGCTCTAGGCTACTTTCCGCTGACAGCATCAGACAGCTTTCAGGAAGGGTGCCTTGTATACCCCAGGAAAGCTGCCCTGAATTCACTTAGTATCCTTTTTACTCTGTTACTCCTCCATTTAAATGTAGTGGTGCTGCTCGATTACTAATTTCGTAGACCACTGGATATTATTTTAGTAGTTTCCCTGTATTAAAAATTGTAGTTGTCAAAAATAAATGTTTGGTTGAAAAATAAACTTTCTTCCAAAAACAGTGACCAGATGGATGCTTTGTATCAACTAGAAAATTTTACAGTTTGAGTTTCTTACTAATATTCAGAGTTCCACAAAGTGGTTGTCAAGGTTCGCCAGAATGTACCAAAAATCGAGCTGAAGAACAAGCCCATTACCTACCAGATGAATGGTACTGTCCGGCAGATTAGCATCAGGAGCACGGAGGAGAGTGGTAAGGAAGCCTGACATCATTTCGACAATGTAAATGTCAATCGTGCCAAAACGCGTACACCGGGAGAACTTATACCTTCAAACATTTAAACTTTCCTTATTTATCATTGTTGGAGAACATGTACAAAATTGTGCTATTGACTGCAACCATCGTACATGATAATTGTGTACTCTTTTGGCCCTTAGTTCATATAGGGGTGCGTACAGATTACAACTGTGGGGTTTGGATGGCCACCCACACCCAGAGGCCTTTGCCACTTGATGTTGTTAAGACAGAAGATCGGGCCACATGCATCAGTGTCAGGTAAATCTTTAAAACACTTAGATAGCTTGTCTGTTTCTGTTTGTAGGCTGAAATCTTAGTTTGTTAGAAGATATGAAAAAAAAAAAAAAAAATTGCATCACTACAGGTTTGAACTGTTTTTGGCTGCTGCAATATCAAACAACGCTGATGGTGATTATCTATATTTTTGAATGTGTCCTTTTTAGTCCACATATTCCTGGTGAGCTGCTTGTTGCCAGTGAGAGAGGAGGTGCATATCTCTGGACTGTAGGAAGAGGGTGAGTGAGTAACAATCTGCCGTGTGTGAACAGGTTTCCTGTGGCTTGAATGATGCATGCTCACATGGTGGTGGTCAGATCCCATAGGCCTCCCTGTAATGCAGTTTGAAATGTAAACCAGGTATCTGTCGTTAGTGTGGGGGTATGTGTGTGGGGGGGGGATGTTAGCTTTCACTGAATCTTTAAATTGTGTTATCCTGTGTTTTCGGTTATCAAAACTGTATGATTAACCAAGCCACCTTTTATCTCAGTTTGTTCGGATAATCGATTTTCTACTGTATTACTAAATCAGGTTTCAAAATTCACCTGATTCCACCTGAAATATGGAAAGTTTCATATAAATGTCAGTCTTTAGTGTAATGCCAGAATGCCCACTGCCCATTCAAAAGAAGATGATTTTATATCAAGAACTTATTACTTATCCTCATAGCTGCATCAAAATGTTTGCTTGATGATCAGCCTGCACTTAACTTCCGGTTAACTCGACTTCCGGTTCAAGATGGCGGCGCACACAGTTGCAGCGGCTCGCTGCTCTCCCGTTCGGAATGTTGTTTTGTGTATTTTATTTCTATTCCGCGCGACATTTTGCTGGGCGAACAGTTATTA
>JAACJT020001551.1:0-14704 GCA_009936485.2 Gymnarchus niloticus | reverse complement strand
TCTGCCCTGCTTCATTTTGTTCTCCAAGGCCATATTTGCCAGTTATTCCAGTTACCTTTTGATTTCTTACTTTAGCATTCCAATCACCTATGATCAAAGTGATATCTTTTTTGGCGTTAGTTCTAGAATATCTTTTAGGTCTTCATAAAATTTTTCTCGATTTCAGTTGATGTGTTAACACATTAATGCCATTTTATTTATTTATTTATTTTTAATGCTGTTAATGCGGTCTTTTTTGACCATTTTCACCATCCATACTTCTTGGCTAAGTGAAGCCTAATTGCACATATGTACATTTTATGACTGAAAGATGGAGACAGCACAAACTGGTCTTTAGGCTGTTAAAATGGTTAGGTTTATTACAAATCCTTCCCACATGGTTCTCTTGATAAAAACAAAGTTACTTGCCACTATGCCAGGATGAATTTGCTTACCACTGAAGCACGACAACTCAGAAATTTCAACATAAAACAAAACACTTCTTGCGCCATCCATGGCCATTCCTGGCATAGGCAACATAGGCAATTGTCTAGGGCAGCATGAAATAAATTGAGAAATATCCATGGGTTGAATATTTTAACCACCAAACAGATTAATATGAAAAACGTTTATGCTGCACATTGTCACATCACAGAGTTCTAATCCGGTGGAAATTTACAGCAGTACTTTTACAACTAAACTGATTGTGGTGTACACAGTGGCTAGTTAAGATGCCTGTTTTTGTTGCTATAGAAACAGGTACTTCATATAGTGTGCACTAGCTGTCGTAAACATAGAAGTAACAGGGGTTGTCTCTCAAACAGAAGCATTCTGTAAAATTTTATGATGATTGCAGGCCACAGGAACTGGGTTTTCAACACTCAGTGTGTGTCCCCTCAGGTTTAAATGCACTTTCTTCGTGAAAATACAGATTACTTTTCTACAGTGTGACACTGTAGGCCTATGTGCTATAGTGTTCCTTTAAAGGACTCATTTTATATGTCTGATGAATACTTCTTTTAAGAAACATGTGTTGAATAGGATTATGTGGTTTGAAAAATGAATGGATGGATGGTTTTTGTGAGTTAGTGTTGGAGGTCCCTCATTAGATCCCCACATGGACAGAAGCTACTTACTATGCCAGATCAAGAGTGTCTCAAAGGCATTACAATCACACCATTGCTCAACTTGTTCTACTCGACTCAACTTACTTAACTGTATTTTAATTGGTAATAAATGCCCAAATTCATGGAATCTAGTCATCTTGTCATACTTCTGTTTCACCCATGCACGACAACTCTGTAGTAGTGGTAGCATGTGACAATATTAGCAGGTTGAATATTTTTCAATAAATACTTAAAGCATTTAAATGATTATAAGCTTCAAAAAATAACATGCAATATGTGGTACCAAATATTTAATGCTATGAGTCACTTATCTAAAAATAATTCAGTTTTCAGTTAAAATAAAGATGTGAACGTCATTTTATTTTGCAGGTCTGCAGAATCAGCAACTATTCATTTATTTAAGGCACTGAGTCTTTTTACATACTGTTAGTCTCTGTTGATGGAAAATCCAGCCTTGTCTCACTATACCACTTGCATGAACGCTGCAGGAACCAAGCAATTAATCTGGTGCACATTTTCAGTTAGAACTGAAATGACTGTAACAGGAAAGCCTATTTAATTATATGAGGAGTTATGTCACTGAAAGGTTTTAAAAAGATATGTAATCATTTAGTGTCCTGTAGGGTCAGAGGTTTGTGCGCTATGTTGCTAATCTGCTTGATATCACACGGTGAAGGCAAAAGGCAAAGAACTTCAGTGATATGTTGGATTGGCCTGCGTGGAGAAAAACACTTTGAGTTCTTGAATGTTTGAGGTTCCCTGTTATTCCTCAATGTTCCAATAAATTGAGAGGGTAATTGACATCCACCTCTGAGGTTTCTAAGTTCACATAATGGCTGCTAGACCAATGGAAGATCATACCACCCCTTCACAAAAAGGCCTCTTACACCAAAGAAACAGCCGCAATTTTAGGATTAATAAGCAAACAGTGGCAATATGTGAGGGAAGTGAAAGTAGACCCAGAACATTCATTTAAAACTAACTGCATTTTGGCACTGTTTTTTGGTGCTTCTGTTTCCTTAATATGGATTGTCGTGGTCATAGGTATTGTTGTAGATGATTTTGCTAGTGCTTTCAAGAATTAATCATAAAATACTTTGTAGTGAAGACCGCTCGTAGATTCAGCTCAAAGGACCAAATGTAGCGGAGACCGCTCTTCGTTCCCGTTCCTCGGGAACCAATGACAGCCCAAAGGACCATAAATACAGTGTAAATCACTGTCGGAAACACTCTCCCGGCACTGGTTCATGGATTTCAGCCATATGTACTTCGGATGGGTCGTCTAGAACACCACTGTTAGGATCCTGGTAGATCTTTATTAAGGTTCAGGCGACGTTCCGCGTAAACACTGAACACTAAAATAAGGCCCTCCAAAGGCTACCTCTTTCAAAGGCTATCCAACAGAATATCCAATGCTATAACCAGGATATCCAACAAACTGTCCCACAAGGTCTGAGGTTAACAGACCTTTAAGGTCTTAGGATCTCATCACTAAGGTGATGAGAATACTATAATGGCTATGGTTCTCCGTAACCTATCATTGTTAGGAACATTAAGATTTATATTACTTAACGAGGGCAAGTGAACACAATAGTCTACCTAAATTCTAGAAGATTCTAGAAGACTGAGGACCTTTTCTACATACTTATTTGGCAATTATGTCTGTATTTTTTCATACAGTAACAAACAAATGTGGTCTGCTTGTGCAAATTTACAAAAAGGCTCAGTGACATCTTAGTCACCAATGCATTCCAACATAAGCATATAAAACAACATCGTTCTAAGTTATGTGTGTCAAGTCAACTCAAGTGGGCTTTCTTGTCATACCATCCATATAGATGTACACAGTGGCAGGAGGTAATGTCCCCCAGGACCACGGTGTAACATACAGACAGAAAGTGACACAGGACACATGGAGGGGTTCACAATAATTTAAAGGTGCAAAACACAGGACAATGCAATGTGGTGGGGGGTGGATTTAGAGACAGTGCAAATGTGTCAATGAATAATAATAGTATAGCACAACAGAGAAAAATCAGTTAAGCAAAAATGAATAGATAATTAAGGTGACTCTTCCCAGAGAGAGAGGGGGCATTTCAGGTTATATTCAGGACGTATGGGATTAATTAGAGTCTAGTGTATGTGATGTTTAGTGTGACAAAGAGAAGCTTACACTGGTTAAAAGCTCTCTATTAAGCCATTGAGAATTTCACTGTCAGTAATAACAGACAAGCTGGATTCCAAAAACAAATGAATTGCTGGCCTTTCTTGTGCAATTTAACATGACCAGTAACATATGGTCATCTCTATGAATGAATGCTTTTATGTGACTAACAGAGCAATGACTTAACCACTGTGAAGTGGGTTAGATGCTTTGATAGTGGATGGTAATCTCCCCCATCCAAGTTTTCACATGATTAAATCAATTTTATTGGTGATTCAAATACATAAACAGGAGAAGTAATTTATATTGAGCTGAAAACAAAAATGATGTTGGTTAAGCTGCAGCATATTATAGCCATGCCTCAAAGACCACTCACTTCAAGTGACTGTTGAGTTATTGTTATTGATAATGGCTCCTTCACAATGAAGATCACAAAATGCATTGCTACAGATAATCCATCGTGGGTGCTGCTTAACCACTGCACTGGACACACAAGCTATTTTGGTGTCTTGACCAGTGTAGATCAATGACACAGAAGCTAGCCTGCCATAATTGTGCAGGAAGTCTGCAGAGATTTGGGTGTAATAGGGCATATGTCTCCCTAATGAGGTGCTGCTGAAATCCCCTGTAGCGCGAGCGGGATCTTTCTATCCCACGTTGCGATGACCCTGGTTTCTGTTCACCTCTGGACAGCTGGACACAGTATGAAAAATATAATCCAGCATCTATTAGGTGTGTGGCTTTAATTATCCTTGTGCTGAATGAGCTACACCTCCACGCCACAAGAGAGAAGTAGAGAAAGAAGAGTAAAGTCCACTGAGAAATCAGGCACTGTGGCAGAGGGACATGCTTAAACATTGTTTACCTTGCCAGCATTAAGCCAGTCCACTGGTGCTTACCTTGCAGCTGAGTCAGAACACCTGACCCACCCTCCTTCATCCCTCATGAGAACAGCCTTCCTGTCATTCCGGTGTCCTGTGTATATAACGCCACTGCTGAGCTCTAATATGAAGTGGCTAATGTAACGGTGCAATACTGTTCAGTGCTTTTACTTCAGCTTCTTGGCATGCCATTGGCCAGAAGTTTGTCTTCAAAGCCAATAGAGAAGGGCACAGAATCTCCCCAGTGTGTCATGTAGTTTCTTTGGTCAAGTAATCATTGGTGAATTAACACATGGCATTGCTGGGATTCTTTCATTCAATTGCAACAGCTGAAAAAATGTATAAATTAATTTTAAAGTCACAGAAACTTACCATCTTATCACATAAAGTCATTTGAATTTGTAGCACATTTTCATAGGTATTCATAGTCTGCCTTTATTGTATTGGTTTATAAATATTTCAGTTTCCTGTTTATGTTAAAAAGGGGACTTTGGTCCAAAATATAACAATATATGGAGCAGTACCTGAACATATGAAATTGTGGTGGCTTTGCCTTTAAACAAAAGCAATAATTAATGAATTATGTATAGGAATTAGAGGACATGGTGACTTAGTAGGTAGCACTGTGACCTTACATTTTCAGGGTAAGGGGTTTAAATCCCATGTCTGCTCTGTATGGAGTTTGCCAATTCTCCCTGTGTCTTGCTGGTATCTTTTTCCTGGTACTTCAGTTTCCTCCCACAGTCTAAAGACACAGGTTTCTAAATTGCCCATATTGTATGAGTGCAAGCACATATGTGTCCTGTCATGGATCAGTATCACGTTCAGTGTGTACCCCAGCTTTGTGCTTGATGTTGTCTCTGATAGGTTCCAGTGTCCTCTGTGACTTTGAACACGATACACAGTTAGAAGATGGATAGATATATAGGAATCATAATTGTGAGGCAGCCATCTCAGGAAAGGGTCTTTGGGTGCCAAATAATTACACTTTTTTGTCATTCAATGATGAGCATGAATGAGTGTTTCAGATCTCCAAGCTATCTGGTTCAGTTCTCTTTTTGTGTCCTCTTACCCTAGTCCTGTTATGCACTCAGCCCCACTGTAACAAAGTCAGTTTCACAAGCATTTACCATACTTGAATACAGTGGATATAAAAAGTCTGTACACTCCTGTTAAAATTGCAGCTTTTTGTAATGTATAAATAAACCAAGAAATCAGGTCAGATCTTTTCCTACCTTTTATGTGATATCGCAAGCAACAAAATTCAGCTAAAAAACAAATGGAAACTTTTTGAAAGACAAAGAATAATAAAATAAGATGGCCTGATTACATAAGTGTTAACTACTTTGTTGAAGCAAACTTTTTCTTCTTATTAAGCACTCAGTCTTCTGCATTTGAGTCAACTTGGCACATCTTGATTTGGCGATTTTATTCCAGTCTTCCTTGGAAGAAGGATCTGTGTAATGATTCAGAACACTATAGGATCCAATCGCAGAATCAGACAGTTTAATCAGAGTCAAAACAGGCAGGGGATCCAGACCAGAACAGGTAGAATTTCCGAAAGCCAGTGGTTCTTCCAAAGCATAGTCAAAACAGGCAGGGTCAAAACCAGAACCAGGAGGATTTCCAAAAGCCAGGGGAGCATGGAAAATGTAGTCATGGTCACAGGCAGAAGATTGATTCAAAGGCAGCAACAGGCACAGCAAACAGAACCAAACAGGAAGCAGAAAGAGAAGTCAAACAATCAGGGTCATATACGGGTAGACTACTAGAGATTCAGAAATGCTCAGTAATAGTCTAGGAAACGCAATACCTCGCAAGGAGGCAACTAAACAGGAATTATATAAGGGATAAACAAGGCACGACTGGAAGCTACTAGATAATTAACAAGGCACAGTTAGTATTCAGGGGATGATGAACGGGAGTAAGTTGGGCATGGTAGGTCCGATGTAGGCTGGCTTTGTGTGGGCATGACAGAAATCCCCCCCTCCACGGGCAGCTCCCGAAGCATGAGGCGGCCGGCGTGGGAGGTCGACCACGTGGACGGGGTGCTGGGTGGTCTTTATGTAAACAGTGGAACTCGATCAGCGATGGGTCCAGAATGTCTTGGGCAGGAACCCATAATTGTTCCTCCGGGCCATAGCCTTCACAGTCGACCAGATACTGGAGACAACCCCTCCAGCGCCAAGAGTCTAGAAGGGCACAGACAGCATAGGCCGGCTCCCCTCCAACGTTCAGTGGAGGAGGCGGTTCAGCTGACGCAGCAGGAGGATTCATGGGACTGTAATATACAGGTTTGAGCAGGAACACATGGAATGTCAGTGATATCTGGAACCAGGGGGGAAGCTGCAAACGGTACGTGACAGGGTTTATACGGTGAATGACTTTGAAAGGACCAGTGTAACGGGGACTGAGTTTCCTGGAGGGAAGATGGAACTTGATGTCACGGGTAGACAGCCATACCCTCTGGCCAGGATGAAATGAGTGTTTGAGTGGGTCTTCAGCGCCGGTCTGCAAAGCATTTTTGGGTCTGCACTGCCTACTGCGGCTGGACATGGGCCCTCTCCCATACCTGACCACTCCTCTTGAACCAGTCATCCACAACTGGCACATCACTGGCCTCGAGCTCCCAGGGGTACAACGGTGGCTGATACCCCTTTCCAGTGTGTCCTCGGTTAAGTCATAGGGAAGTATGGACAAGAGTTCTGGGCATATTCCACCCAAGGGAGGTAGCGGCTCCAGTCCTCCTGATGGGAGGAGCAGTACTGCCGGCGAAATACGCCTATCTCCTGGTTGAGTCTGTTTGTCCATTTGTCTGCGGGTGGTAACCAGATGACAGGCTTAGGGACACCCCGAGACAAGAACAGAATGCCTTCCAAACCCTGGAGGTAAATTGGGGTCCCTGGTCTGACAATGTCTTCTGGAATCCCAAAAAAATCAGAAGACCTGGTTAAACAGAACCTCTGCCATCTCCAGGGTGGTGGGTAATCCAGGAAGTGGGACCAACCGACACATTTTTGAAAATCAATCAATGGTAACCAGGATTGTGGTGTAACCTTGGGACGGGGGTAGGTCCATCATGAAATCGATGTCAATGTGGGACCAGAGTCTATGTGGAACAGGTAAGGGCTCCAGGGTGCCAGCAGGTAGAGTCTGGGGGGTCTTTGACTGGGCACAAACAGGACATGATAGAACGAAGTCTTTGACATCAGGAAGAGATGGCCACCAAAACTTATGTGACAGGAGTTCTCTGGTACGGGTGATGCTGGGATGGCCTGTGCTGAGGGAGGTGTGTACCCACTGTAGAAGTTGGGGTTGAATCACTGCAGGAACATACGTTTTATTCACTGGGGCATCTGAGGGTCCTGGATCCAATTGGAGGGCTTCCTGCAGCGCACCCATGATTTCCCACCGAACAGGTGGAACAATACTAGGAGGTAATATTGTCTCCTGAGATGGGTTCTGATGTGGTGGGTCAAATTGGCGAGAGAGGGCATCAGCCTTGGAATTCTTGGAACCAGGATGGTAGGTGACTGAAAAGTGGAACCAGGTGAAGAACAGGGCCCATCTAGCCTCTGGAGGATTCAATTGACAGGCACTTCGAATGTACTCCAGGTTGCAGTGATCAGTCAGTACCAGGAACGGATGTGCTACCCCCTCTAACCAGTGTCACTGCTCCTCCAATGCCAGTTTAATGGCCAGCAACTCCTGGTTTCCCACGTCATAATTGCGTTCTGCAGGCGATGACTTGCATGAAAAGAATGCACATGGAAAAAGCTTTGATGGAGAACCATGATGCTGGGACAAGATGGCCCCTACCCCCACCTCTGAAGCATCAGCATCTACCACGAATGGAAGGGATGGGTCAGGTTGCTTGAGGATAGGGGCTGTAGTGAACAGTTGCTTGAGGTTATTGTAGACTAGCTGGGCCTCCTTTGTCCAGATGAGCCGACGGACCTTGCCTTTAAGTAGGGTGGTCAAGGGGGCAGCGACAGAGCTAAAGTTTCAGATGAACCTCCGATAAAAGTTAACAAAACCAAGGAAACGTTGCAGCACTTTCACATTGCCAGGCTCTAGCCTGTCCCTTCCTGCCGCAACTTTGCTGTCCTCCATCATGATCCCCTCAGGTCCTATTACGTGTCCCAGGAAGGAGATACTTCGACGGCCAAACTCACATTTCTCAGCTTTGACAAACAGATTGTTCTCCCTAAGTCATTGTAAAACCTGGGAGACATATTGACGATGAAATTCTTGGTCTGGGGAGTAAATAAAGATGTCATTGATATACACAATAAGGAACTTGTTGATCATGTCTCTGAAGATCTTGTTCATAAATGATTGAAAAACTGACGGAGCATTGGCAAGCCCGTAAGGCATCACCAGGTATTCATAGTGCCATCTAATGGTGAGAAAGGCGGTTTTCCACTCATCACCTTCTCTGAAACGTATGAGATTATAGGCACTGCGAAGGTCCAATTTGGTGGAGAGTGGCTTCTCACACTTGCTCCAAGGCTGAGGGTATCAGGGGAAGAGGGTATCGGAACTTAATGGTTATGTCATTCAGGGCTCGATAATCAATACATGGACGGAGGCCTCCATCTTTCTTCTCCATTAAGAACCCTGAGGCCGCTGGAGAAGTTGATGGCCAGATTATTCCCAGAGCAAGGGCCTTGTCACTATGTTGGTCCATGGCTTTAGTCTCTGGGATTGAGAGGGGGTAAACCCTGCCCGTAGGGGGCACCACTCCCGGCAGCAAATCAATGGCACAATCCCATGGACGGTGAGGAGGCAAGGTGGCTGCCTTAACAGGATTAAGCACATCGGCATATTCTACATATGCAGAAAGGATTTGGGTCGAGAGGGTGGCTAACGGGCTTTCCACTTGGATTGCCCTACAAGGGATCTGCAGGCAATGCAATCTACATTCTTTACCCCAAGACACTAGCTCACCCTCTTTCCAGGAGATTACTGGATCATGCAGACGAAGCCAAGTGTGTCCCAGGATCAATGGGTCTCGTGGAGATGGCATGACAAGGAGTTCTGTCTCCTCCCTATGGAGTATCCCCACTTGCATCTGTAGGGGGCTAGTCTGATGACTTCTGGCCATTACCCAAGGGCCTTCCATTCAAGGCCTTCACAAAAAGGGAAGGCCTTACCTCTGCAAGAAGCACTCCCAGCTTCTTGGCCCATTCTGTATCAATGAAGTTCCCAGCAGCACCAGAATCAATTAAGGCTGTGACAGATATGGTGACAACCATTGGATAAAAGCACAGGGACAGTAAATTGCTTCTGGGAGACATTGAAAATGACAGATGTTCTCACACAGGTAGCAGGTCAGCCATCTTGTCCTCTGTGGTGAACAGGGAAATCCAAACGTAGGTGTCCTTCCTTTCCACAATACAAGCACAGATGCAGGTCAATTCTCCGCTTGCACTCCTCCCAGGAGAGATGAACTCCTAAATAACACAGGTCTGCGCTCCAACTCAGCAGGAGAAGGCACCTCAAATATAGGTATGGAGGATATACTTAACTGGCAGTCCTCCAGAGCATGCTGACACAATAGCTTGGCCTCCCAAATTTGAATCCTGATCTTCTGAATGTTTATTCCATTGACAGAAGCAGCCGGCGCTGCCACTGATTCCACTGGATCCATGACCAGGCGAGGTATTCTGTAATGATTCAGAACACTATAGGATCCAATCACAGAATCAGACAGTTTAATCAGAGTCAAAACAGGCAGGGTCAAGACCAGAAGACGTAGAATTTCCAAAAGTCAGTGGTTCTTCCAAAGTGTAGTCAAAACAGGCAGGGTCAAAACCAGAACCAGTAGGATTTCCAAAATCCAGGGGAGCATGGAAAATGTAGTCGTGGTCACAGGCAGAAGATCGATTCCAAGGCAGCAACAGGCACAGCAAACAGAACCAAACAGAGAAGTCAAACAATTAGGGTCATACATATGCAGACTACTAGAGATTCAGATATGTTCAATGGTCTAGGAAACACAATACCTCTCAAGGAGGCAACTAAACAACAGAAATTATACAAGGGATAAACAAGGCATGGCTGGAAGCTACTAGATGATAATTAACAAGGCACAGTTAGTATTCAGGGGATGATGAACAGGAGTAGGTTGGGCATGGTAGGGCCAATGTAGGCTGGCTTGGTGTGGGAATGACAATCTGCTGTGTACAGCTCTATTCAAGTCATTTGTCACAGTACTAGCAGACACATAGCACACAGGAGAACACAACCACACAGTACTGGGGAACACATAGCATACAATCACACCCAGCAAGGCAAAAACTGGTTCTTTGAGCAGCTCACCCCTTTTAAGACCCAAAGGGCAGAGAGGCTCATATATAACCAGAAAGGCCAGAGGACACCAGACAGGCAAAAACATGGCATGGAAACACAGACAAGGCATGACATGGTGAGACACAGCAGGGCACAGGAACAAGGGAACCCAGAACAAGGGAAGGATTGTCCATCCTTAGGCTAGGAGTATCCATAGGCTAGGTCACTCTTGGCTGCCCACATATAGGGCAAGCAGGCATCCTTCCAGACCAAGAATCCCCAAACCAACTGAGCTGACACAGGGATATTTCTAGGGAACCAGGCAACCATGTGCTTAATGAGGCAACCAGCACCAGGTGCATAACAAAGAAATTGCATCGCCACAGCAACCAGGTGCAGCACAAGGAAACCACGCAGCAAGAGGAGGAGTTAGGGAACAGAAGAGAGAGAGTGTGGCATCATTCCACAAGTTTTTAATAGGATTCAGGTCTGGCTTCTGCTTAGCTTGTTCCAAAATACTTTTCTTCTGAAGCCATTCCTTTATTAACTTGGATATTTGTGCTTTGGATTCTTATCGTGTTGGAAAGTGAAATTCATCTTCATATTCAGCTAAGACCTGCAGATTTTGTACCAAAACAGAGTGCTATTTGAAGATATTCATGATTCCTTTATCTTGACTAGATCTCTAGTCCCAGCTGAAGAGATACAGCCCCGTAGCATGATACTGTTACCCCCATGCTTCATCATAAGTATGGTGGTGAGCTGTCTTGCCTCTGTGCCAAGCATGTATTTTTTGAATCATGGTCAAAAAGTTCTACCATTGTCTCATCAAACCACAAGACATTTTGCCACAACGTTTTAGGTAATTCAGTGTCGTTTTGGTAGAATTTAGGTGGGTATGGATGTTTCTTTTGTGAAAAAGGGGTTCCATCTCACCCCCTTAGCTCACAGCCTTGATATGTGAAGAACACAGGAATTGGTTGTCACATGCAGGTAGTGTCCAAGACTTGCCAGCCATTCCTGCAGCTTTTTCTCTGCCACTGTGTGCCCCATTTTATGTCTCATTTTCTCCACTTGCTGGTGATGGCCTTCACAGTGTTCCATGGTACATCTAATGCCTTGGAAATTCTTTTGTAATCCTCTCCTGATTGGTCCAGTTCCACAATGAGATCCCGTAAATGCTTTGCAGGCGCTTTGCAGACCATGGCTTCGACAGCTGGATAAAACCAAAAGGCAAGGCAAGATAAGTTTATTTATATAGCACATTTCATACATAGAGTCAGTTCAAAGGGTTTTAAGAGACAGGAATAGAAAACATGAAAAAGTATAATATGTAAACTTGTGAAAAATTGAACCAGGGCAGTATATGTGTTAAAAACATTCCTGGAGTAATACAAACAGAAAAGAAATATAAAAGATGTAAAATTAAGATGAGAACAATTAAAACTCAGATTTAAAAAGTGTCAGAAAGCCCTACATAACCATCAAATCTGTATTTGGAGTTAATTAGGAGCACTTCTTTGGTGACAGGTGTATGGTAATTAGTTTGGTTAATTCTGAACACAGCCATATAGCCCAAAAAGATGTGCACACTTTTCCACCCGGGCTGTTTTATTTTTTAGTTCTCTTTTTTTACCAAAAAGTTTCCATTTGTTTTTTTCACTTGAGTTTTGTTGATTGCAATATCTCATTAAAGGTGGGAAAAGATTTGACCTGATTTCTTTAAGTTAATTTGTACGTAACAAACACCTGCAATTTTAATATGGGTATGTAGACTTTTTCTAGCTACTGTCATTAAATGCCCTTACAGTTTTAAGCCATATTTTACAGTCTGTGCTAGTGAAAGTGAAAGGGGGCACAGGTGGTTAGCACTGTAGCTGTGCACCGGCAGGGGTGGGGGTTTGAATCCCACCTCTGACTCAGTGTATGTGGAGTTTGCTTGGTCCCTTGTGTTTCGTGGGTTTCTTTCCAAAGATAAGCAATTTAGGCTGACTGATATTTTTGAATTGTCCATAGTGCATGTGTGTGTAACTGTGCCCTGCGATGGATTGGCACCCCATTTAGGGTGTACCCCAGCCTTTTGCCTTAAGCTGCTTGGGATAGCCCCCCCTCCCCATGACACTATATAGGAGAAGCAGTTTGTAAAATGAATGGACAAAAATGAATTGTTTCTACAGGCTAACTGGTAATATACTCAGTATGATTAGGGCATTATAAAACATATTTTCCTCCTTTAAATGTTAAAATCATCTGTATTTTATACTCAAAATGTACTGTAAAGTTAGGTTTTGCAAATGTAGCTTGTTTCTTTTGATTAAAGGCAGTTTATTATTATGTAAGGGAGTAAACAGATCTGTGTGTGAAGTCCATGTTTTTGTCTGCACTGTTGTGTGCTTCATTTCCTGAAATGCAGTGACATGGTATACTTATAATGGAGTAAAGAGCTATAGGTTCATCTTCTGGGAGGGAAAATGCAGCTGAACTTTTAAAGGCACGTCAGCCAGTGTCACAAAACTAGTTTCAGCTTAATGTATATTTCTTCCTTGCATTCTTGTATCTCTGTGAAACAGTTTAGCAATGAAGCATTGAAATATGAATGGTCAAGCAGATTTTGTCTGCTGGCTGGAGGACTAGGCAAACCAGTAGGTAGGGGAATTTTGGGAGAAAAGGAGATGAGGATACCTGGCGAAGCATGGAGGCTGTCCAGGTAATGGGCTTTCGAAAGGGTATGGTCCAAGAGAGGGTTAGGAGAGCATGAGAAGTGTGTGTTTGGTGAGGAATATCGGAGGGTCCAAAATGAAACACAAATTGGACACTTATGGTCTTTTAAATTTATTTGCTGTTTCTTCAGTTTCTCAGTGTAAACTAGCATGTACAATCACCGAAAAGGTTGTTGAATTGTAAAAAAAGTTTTTCTAATATGGAAAAATATGGCTACTTTACATGGAATAAACAGTACTGGTATAGCTAGCCTGCTTTCAGCATAGTATTCTGAAATCTGTCTCTGCCATTTACTACATTACTTATGTTCATATTTGAGTCTGCTTCTTGAATTTTCTTTTTGGATGGGACCTTTAGTGGAGTTCGGCTGCTTGACTGAGCCTTGAATTTATCAACTCTCTTCTCAAAGGAGGCTTTTGCTGTGCCAGATTTTTTTCTTCTGTTAATGTTAAGAACTTGCACCCATGTCTGTGCATTATAATAATCCCTATTTGACCTGATATATGATTTTTTTTTTCTAAAACTACCAGTGACATCATTGTCAAAATAGACATTATTCATGTTGTAATTTGCATTTGTCTGATTTCCAAATAATTAGCTATGGCAGTGAATCAGTCAGGTTATGTATAACTCACAATATCCGTGCATCTCAATTCCCCACTTTGTAACCCTCTGTTTCTCTGGAGAGACTGCAACAATAACAGGCTTTTTGTCAGTTCATCCAACCAGTTATGTTTCTATGATTGTGTTGCTAAGGAGCAAAAAGGCAAGAACAATACACACCAGAGCTAAAGTATAATGTATGTTGTGTAGGAAAACATAGAAGCATTTCTGTTAAGTATTCACATTACCATAGCAACACTAGGTTACAATCAGCAAAACTATATAATTTTGTTTGTGCGGTAATTAGAATGGTGTTTTTTTTTCCCCCAGAGTATTCAAGATAACTCCTCTGAGCCCTGTGTCTGGAAAATATGTGTCAGCCTTCGACCAGACACAATGTTTCCAGAAGGAAAAGTGATTGTAAAACCAATTATAATGATGAAGGTGTGACAGCTACCTGTGTGAGTGACGTATTGTCCCTGAGCAGTTAACATCCACGTGACCGTCATTCGCAAAAAGGCTGCACGATGGCGCTGTCGATGCCAAGCACTGAGATTGTTTTACACAGATCTGTTGCACTGATGGTTCCCATTTCTCTACTCGTGCTGTGACATTGGACTGATGTTGGCCTAAATGATTTATGGTCTTTTTGAATTCTTGGCTTGTACCTGAGCTAGGAGGAGGCAGAAGCCCTCGTTTCAGTGTTGGTGGAGAAGGCCTGGGTCTGTGTGTGTTGGAGAGACAGATGTTTTGTTCCTTTTTTTTGTTGTTTTTAATTAATTCAATTCAATTCAATTTTATTTATATAGCGCTTTTAACACGAAGCACGGTCACAAAGTGCTTTACAAAGTCCCGGGACCACAGTCCCCAGAGAGTAAGCCAAAGGCGACAGTGGCAAGGAAAAACTCCCTCAAGAGGAAGAAACCTTGGGAGGA
>JAACJT020001550.1:2367-14714 GCA_009936485.2 Gymnarchus niloticus | reverse complement strand
ACACAATGGACGCTCCTCCTCGGAGCACAGACACGGGCCGTGCACACAATGGACGCTCCTCCTCGGAGCACAGACACGGGCCGTGCACACAATGGACGCTCCTCCTCGGAGCACAGACACGGGCCGTGCACACAATGGACGCTCCTCCTCGGAGCACAGACACAGGCTGTCAACAGAGTGACTACTCTGTGCCTTGCCATTTCTGCACTACTAGTGGGAGCTCAAAATCGATGTGGGTGAAATATCCACACATCACAACAGCTAGAAAAGACAACTAAATGGACCCCACCATCACCGCTGCTTCAGTCCTTGAGATATTTTTGGTTTGCTTGAATGAACACTGGACAGCAAGTAAATACCGTACCATTATGTGGTATATTTTAAGCCAGTCTGCATCTGTGTACTCTAAAATGAGCAAAAATCACTAATGCATTTACTCATGCATATTATTATACCATCTACAGGTTTGACAGTACTAAAAGCAACAATTAAAAAAATTTAAAAAATTCTTAAAAATCACTGACGTATTCAAATAAAGGTGAAACAGTAGAATCTGGCTGTAATTTTCAATTTCTTAATTATTGTAATGACCACACAGAAAAGGACCCAAGTGCAGAATACAGCTTTAATCGGGATTCATAGCCAAGCAGGGTCGGTACATGAAACGTCGTGACTTTTCCAAAACTGTAATCGTAGTCAGGTATTCAGGCTGAGGTCGACATAGAGTCAGCGATCAGGCAGGCGGGCGAATTCAAAACGGCAGGAAACTCACTAGGGTCCAAGACTGAACGCGAAGTACGAATTAAACAACTCGCGAGGACGGCGAGACTTGCCAGGCATTGCATGCATTCCCAGCCCAGGTTAAAACTCTGGGGAGGGGGATCGCTGATTACCTGGGTGTGGCTGAGCAGCCGAATTTGAACTCCTTCACGACCTTCTGACCATCTCTCATCAGACACATTCAATAAGAATGGAAGATTACACCTTCACTACGTGTGAGATGGTAAGGTCACATGGTCTGATAAGTACACTCACGGCACTACATCAACTGTAACCAGTTCTCTCATTAAGTTAGGAACAAGGTTATAGTCCGTCCGTCCAACCGACCGACCGACCCACCCTCTGGAAAGCCCACTCTAGTCTCCTTGTCTATCATGATTGCAGACAATGCAAGACTTTTGTTTTACAGAAACAAATGAAAATTCAAAGACGAGTTGCATCATAAGGGCATTCTGGACAGAAACAGCATTTCTTCTGAAGGGTTTCTTAATGGGCACACTGATTCAGTAGCCACAGCCGTTTGATTCCTCCTCTGTACAATTTTGGCCCTGCCGAACACTGACAAACATGAGTCACCAAATTTAGTGGCTTGGTTCTGCCCACCGACGTGCCATTGGCTCATCCTCATCTTGGAAAAGGAAACGGATGGTGCCAAGCACAAATAAGATGGCTATTCAATTCCCTAAACAGTTCCTGACTGAACACGGTGAGTCTGGTTGAGTTTGATTCCTCCCAAGGTTTCTTCCTCCTGAGGGAGTTTTTCCTTGCCACTGTCGCCTTTGGCTTACTCTCTGGAGACCCTGAGCTCAGGACTATGTAAAGCGCTTTGTGACAGTGCTTCTTGTTAAAGGCGCTATATAAATAAAAATTGAATTTAATTGAATTGAACAACCATCAAACAATGAAGTTTAGTCCCAGTAATATGACATGGAGACAAAGGAGAGCATCATTCATCTAAAATGTTCCCCAGTAACCATTTATACCACCGTCAGTCCAGTGACAGACACCATGCAAGAAAGCTGTCACATAGTCAATAAGATCGCGTAATATTTAAGAACGATTGTTTTCCGAATAGCATTCTCCTTGACGTTAAATTGCTGTAGTAATTGAACATTTGAGAAGACAGGAGTCACTGGAGAAGACGCTAATGTTGGGAAAGCTTGAAGGCAAAAGGAAGAGGGGACGGCAGAAGATGAGATGGATAGACAGTGTAGTGGAAGCACTGAACATGAGTTTGGGCAGGCTCCGAGAGGCGGCGGAGGACAGGGCGGCCCGGCCTGCTGTGGTCCATGGAGTCGCGAAGAGTGGGACACGACTGCGTGACTAAACAACAACAACAAATTGAACATTACCAAGCCTGCACTAGACACAAGAGCATGCTCTATAAAGTTCTGGCATAAATGTCTACCACAGAAAGTGCAGTGTTAACTAGATAGATCTGAGACAACGAGAGCGACGTAAGACTCGGGGGGGCCGCGCATCAGGTGACATACCTGCCGTTTAAAACCATCGATCGCCTGAAATGCTCAAGAATACGACAATCATGTCGCTGGGTGGAAATTCTTCACGTCGGCTAAAAAGGCTAAACGTAGAAGTCTGCAAACGAGGGCAATGATACGACTGGAGAAAACGATTCCAACAAGACTGGTGTCGTAAATAGAATTTCCGCTGGTTTGGCCGCCGTCGCTAGCACAACTGGATGAATTTGGCAAAGATACTCGGACTTGTCATAGTCTGGTTAATGTCACAGAAATGAAGGGAGACCACCTTCACCATCTTCTAGAACAAAGCATGAAGGGGGGAAAAAAATAACAGTTTGGCATTTAGCAGACAAAGGTACCCACACACCACCCACAGAGCAACAGCCCAGGAAGGCCCAGGACCAACCCACCGACACTAATCCTGAGCCCACTGACAGGCAGAGAGACTTCCTGGCTCCTGGACGGAAGGAGCATTTACTTAGCCGTCCAGAATCATCACATTATTGAATTAATTCTCTGCATAACTGGATTTAAGTAAATCAAAATTCAGTTATGCAGCTGGAAGCGGACTGAAGCTATCTACTTGTAGCATGTTGCTGAGGTAAACACCAGCTCTCGCTTCCACAAATCACATATCTGAACCTGTGACCATAAGCCTCGTTCTTTAATCACCACGCCACCTGCTGTCCACTTAAAGGACACATTCTAGCATGGGGACAACAGGATTATTACTGACCTAATAGTAAAGTCTGGCCTACAGATTCTAACCCCTTAACTAGTTTCTCTCACTGACTCACCAGCAGCATTCTTTTCGATTTGACGTCAGGGTCGAAACTTCACGAAAGCATCATGGGGTTCCCTCCTTTGCGGCTAAAATCGTCTAACACGCTCACCACGATAAACGGATCCTTAAACGGCAACGCAATGCGAAAACAAACATGCAGTCCACTCTGTTCAGTTATACAGCGAAGGCTCACCTCCTAGATATTCAGAAAACGGAAGGTATTACCGTAGGTGGGGCACTACCGATCTGTAACGGGAACGTTTACATTAAATAACAGGTCTGAATCTAACTGTGCAGGCATACGTACTATGATTTTCCTGCCGCTTCGAGGCGACTAGTTGTATGGCTCTCGACGACACCATAAGGCAGACACGCTCCGTTGGTGATGGAGACTGCTACGTTCAAAGGTAAAACTGCTCAGTCGTGGCATAAGAGCTGCCTTTGAAGTCCCTTTAAAGTGGCAGCGTGCCACACTGCGATCAGTGAAACTCGGGGGCACGGCCCACAGCAAAGAGGGCAACAGGCAACAGCACTATCGGGACGAAAGGTACAACGACCGATCCTAATGATCTTCTCTGTGGCCCAGCACCTAAACATAGGCTGGTCTCACCTTATTAAACGCACAAATTCAAACTGAGTTTTGGTGATACACATGAAATTTTCCGCTGACCATAGATTAATGAACATCAATCACTCCATTATGAAAAACGGGAAATCTGAACCCAATTTCACACCAGCGTTACTGCCAAAACCATTTCTGCACAATTCTGAAGTGTTTTTAAAATACTGATGAGCTTTTCGTAAACGGTTAATTACAGTGGGGTCACCGGGCCAGGGGAAAATTGAAAAATTATTCTCCTCATCGCCCTTGGAAGCTCTTGACTTTGATGCTAATTAAGCCAAACACAACTGATAGCCACACTGCAGAAGGAACGCCAAAATGGCGTTGATCTGACATCTCATCACCCTGCTATTCACACACAGGTGACTACTTAAGCGATGCTGATTCATATCCCATCAGGTTAGGCCAGCATTACAAGTTCCGTGCGGAATGACACCATAAAACTGCACAAGGGTTGATCAAAGAAATGTATGAATGTTCCACATCTGTGCCAACCCTGAGGAGTGCTCACCAGCTGTATCATTTATCACGATTTGTATTTTCAAAAACTGGGACTAATGAGAACCCAGGTTTAGATTTCAGGTACCTGGAAACTCAAACACAGTTGGAATCTGGGTTTTAGAGTTATGGTACCTTGAAACTTGTACTAACAGGAATCCGGGTTTGAGATCCCGGGTACCTGGAAACCCAGACTAACGAGAATCCGGGTTTGAGATCCCGGGTACCTGGAAACCCAGACGAACAGGTTAGGGTAAATTTGACTTTACCCGTGGCGAAAATGGGAACAAGACAGACAAACACGAGACAGAGGAAGAAAAATGAAATACCGCAAATAATTATTCACATCAAGTACGAGACGTCCTCTGCAACGTAAACCTCACAGAAACCAATCAGATTTGGCCTCATTATCTGTGATGTGCTGCTTTTATTAGACTGCTCCTTACAGGACGGGCATAACAATCAAAGACAGCCTGTCTGGAGCCACTGTGGATCAGCTGTGCATCCTTCCATACGTTCGCGATGACGGATCGGCCGTGCCGGGGACATTTGTCAGGGCTGTCGGCGCAGATCAAGGCAGACGGTAAAACTGCACAGCATCTGCTCCCGGAAACGTGGGATTAGCAGATAATGGCTCTCAGCCGCGCGCACGGGCCGCGAGGCCCCCCAAGTGTTAGATAAGCCTTTTGACTAGTCCGACTTCACCAGCTTCCGGCCCAACACGAGTCTGCGTTTTCACTTCAAGCACTGTTAGTCAAAGCTAGCTTCAAACGAAGAAAAATAAATCTCCGTGTGGAAATAAGGAAGCCAAGCAAGACACTGGAAGCCCAGTTTATACACAGCCAGCTTCATGTAAGTGAGAACACAAAAATACAGTAAGAAATTAACTTCATAGCATATTGTCTACCATACTATACTGTGTCCCCCATACATCCAGAAATCTCGAGCTAACTCTAGCTTAACGTGTAATCTCACAGCTAACAAGGGTGTAGCTTAATGTTTAATGACATTTAAAGACATTATTAAAGAAGGACAATGATGATATTAAAAAAAAAAGGGAGATAACATTCCAAAGTACATTCAGCAGTGATTTCAAAGTTCATTAAATACCATGACAGTAATTACTGTTTAACAACACTGAAGTGTGTGATAATGGGTGCCATTCCGAAAGGGTTTCACAATCGCACGGCCTTCCTGCTGATTATCCACACTGCGGCAGGAATGATCTGCTATGTCCTGCTTGCTCCTGCCTAGTGCCAGCGTGCAAATGTGGGAATGGCAAAGAACCGGACTCGCTCAGGAAGAGCGGATGGTTTGTGTCCGACTTCACTCTCGCTGTGTTTCCAGTCGCGTCTGCTCCGTATCTGTGCTTTGGATATTAAATGCAGCGATCCCAGTTTATTTTTCTGCTTATGAAGAGGCCTGCTAGGATCTGGCCAACAGCTCTCTCTAGTCACAGCACGGTGCGATAGAACATTCGGTAGGCTTGCTGTCGCCCAGGCAGGCCAGTAATGGCCAATTCGTCAAGCTATTGTAAAGAAACCCTAGGTTGTTTTCACCACAAGCAGCTGGAAATGCGCTCAGGAAGATGGGCTTGAACACACCGGCGGAGGGCGTTTACAGAAACACAGGCAAGCTGCTGATCCACTCATATCTAGAGCATATAGGTAAACCGATTCAAGTGAACAAACAGCAGGCTTAACGTAAAAATGCCATACTGTAATTATAAAGGGTCACCTCAGGTAGGGTTAAGTAATGCCTTAAAAGCAACGCTATGACTCGGGCATCTTAGCCGCTTCACTATTCCAGCGGTATGTGAGGGCTGTCAGGTGTGATGTCATCCATCCTGCGATAAAAGCTGGCAGGAATGAAGAGGCATTGGAGTGCAGTCTCTGATGCCACACTTTCCGGAAAGCCTGCAACTCAAACTCCCATCTGTTCCACTTCTCACCTGCGAGTGGCATTTCCGAAAGGAGGGCAGACGCTGTGTGTCCATTTTCACTCGCGTGGAGGTGCATGACTCTTACTGCCCCACTCCGAAGGAACTGCCACTTCAGGCCTGACCACCTCCTAAATGCATTCATCGCTCCTCCACCCGGGCAACTAAAGATTTTGCGTGTACATCGCTGGCTATTAATTGGCTGACCAGCTAAATGTTCTGGGGCTGAGTATTACACGGTGTGTTATCTGAGTTTTATTTAGCACACGAAGCTGAGGAGGAGTCAGCCAGCCAGCACCCCGGGTGCTAAAGGCCTTGCTCAAGGGTGATATGATTACTCAACCAGCCACCGGATTTGAACCTATGACTTTCCAGATATGGACAGTTTCATAACTTCCCCAAGCTATGATAAGAGGACACAAAAACAGCTTATAAAGTTAGCACAGCTGGACAGTAGAGAGCTGTTACTAATCAGGTGAGAGATCGCCATATTGATTTGTTGCACTGGGCTCTCATTAAAATCATCAGACCCAGGATTACAAAGCAGAACGTGACAATGACATGGGCACTAGCTGCTCCATAACCAACGGGGTCACGGAGGATCCAGGCGAGCAGGCTCTTCTCCTCGGCTTGGGCTGTCCGCTTGAAACATCTGACAAAGATATGACGTGGACTTTAATGCGTGGTCACAGAGCAGGAACAGTAAAGGGTTAAACACAGGCGATTAGCACTAACCCTTGAAGAGGCTTCCACCACGTGGCTTGGCCCAACCTTCCCGTAAAAGGTGCATTATTAACTGATTTTGAACAGAAATGCTTTGTGTCTCCAAGTCAACATACCGCACCGTGCTCTTTATGAAAGACGCGCGTGTGTGTGTGTGTGTGTGTGTGAGATAACAAAGCTCAGTGACAGAGCACAGGGCAGCACCCTGTAACAGTGTTTGAGTTCATGGGCTTTGTTTAAAAGCCCAACAGTGATGCGTGCATTCTGATGTCCATGGGATTTGAATCAACGACTTCAGGCACGGTTTCCAAACCCACAGAGTCACGCGCTGCCACTAAGGAGGAGGGAGGAAGTCCACTAGCGGGCTGCTAATACTTCTTGCCAAAATGCCTTTCGTGTAGCCGCACAAGCAGCAATGCTACATGCAGCTTAGCTGCATTTTACAGGTCAGTTGTGGGCTTTGTTCCTCACGTCTGTGTTTAACCTTGAGGACTTGGTCACTAAGGCGTAAGTATGGCTAATACAGGGTTTGGATCGTGACAGGAAGCAGCCCCTTCTTCCTGTTCTACTGTTAGTTTATCCAGTACAGCCATTCATGTTAGCCTGCCATGACCTCACACGTCTGGCTCCTGCACGTTTGTCATTCGGTTGACATTTTAACCCCCTCCCTCCCTCCCCCCACTGAGTGGAGGATAGATCCTGGGCATTCTTCCCTTTAGTGTTTCTCCTGTCTGGCTTCATATTCAGGGCCATCTCCCCCGATCTGCAGTTAGACTGTGATTTGTGTTGTGAGCCCGACCTGAGAACAAAGAACTCGGGGGACTCTGTACACCAGACGGTCAAAGATGACTCAGCCTTGACAGGTAAATGTTTATCGTACCCGTTTCTCTGTGCAAGGGATTCAAACAGCTCGTCTACCGGGATCGACGCCCCGACGGCAGGGGATAGCGGATCAGTAGACGCGTTTCTCCTACAACGGAGGAAGGGCTTCAGCTTGTTCTGGGAAGGCTGAATGATACCGAAAGCCATCTGGCTAATCGTCCTTAAACAGGCTCTCCATCAACCGAAGAACAAGCAAAGCTTGAAGACTTCACACCAACAAAGGCGAAGGCAAACGTTCAAATTCCTCTGAAATCGCTGTCTGTACAAAAGGCAAACTACAAATAGGATGTGATCTTGATACAATAAACAGATTAGTGCAACAGTGTTATGTCACGCTAGTCTTTTTAGCAACAGATGGCTAACAGCAAACATACTGTGCGTTCAGCAACTCGAAATAATGAGGTTCAGATAAATGTAACACCATGATGCTTTTCTTGTTATTAAGGGAGACTGGGAACGAAAAGTGCAGCAATCAACACCAGCTCCCTTTGATATGCAAGGTCTGGAAAAATATGGACATCCATACTCCTGGCTAAAGAGCTCATCGGCGGCCGCATGGCCGTTCTCTCGTGGAACGGCCTCGGAGGACGGGTGGTATTTTAAGTACTACAGACTGTGTGTTTTCAGCTCACCCAAAGTACCACAGAGCTGTTAAAATTTGATATCTCCTTATTCTTTTATCAAATTGACTGAGCTCACACAAAAAAAAAAAAAAAAAAGACGCGACCCACATTTCTGACATACTTTAAGCGTTTAACTCTTAAATGGGGCAGGAAGAGGGGGAGCACGACGTCAGCAAACTTTGGAAGGCGCAGACATGTTGCCGGCACGTCCGTTAGCGGGAGGGCGATGTAAACAGCGAGCGGAGTACGTCTTTGGACGCAGCTCCCTGTAGCGGACGAAGGCACGTCTGTTGGTTCGCACTTTGATTTTTGTCATGTTTTACGAGCAGAGCACAGTTTAAAAATAATCCGCCACCCGTCTTCCATAACCCCTTATCCTGCTCTGGGCCATGGTGAATGGGGAGCACAGGAACCAATCAGGGGACACCCTCGGTGGGAAGGCAGCCAGGACGGACACACACACACACACACACACACACACACGCACACACGCAAAGAAGTCTGAGACGCTAATTCACTTAACAGCACATTTTGGGACTGCGGGACGTAAGCGGAGGAAAACCCCTCAACCAGAGAGTGGAGGCCCAACCACAGAGAGGCAGAGGATGAGGCAGGGGCAGGTATGGAGGCCAGGGTGCTACTGGTACCAGGCTGCAGTACCACCTACCAGACCATCATGCCGTGCACCTTAAAAATAATTCCGTTTAATTCTCTTCCGTCCAGAACGCTTTTAACACCGGCTCTGAGAAATGCACTGCTTTGAGGACAATTACCTGGACATCCCACAAGCAATTTAGGGAAAATGATCGCGTCCATCAAGGCACGACGGCCTCCCCGTCTCGGGGGGCCCCTGAGCACTAAAAGCACTGTGGGTCCATCAGTGACACATTAAAAATGACGCGTTAAGGCAAGACAACCTCACGGGCCATTTGTACAACATAGATATGATGCCCAAAGTGCAGATAATGACAGACACGGCAGTAAGAAGGGTGACCTCACAGCAGGGCGAGGGCAACGAGAGGCCTCGCGTTGACCTTTAGGATGTACCGCCTCCCAGAGCGCCACCTCCTCACGACGGCATCTCCTACACCCACCGTCAAGCGCGACTCGCAGCAAAAACGCTCCTTCTTCAATCAAAAGAAAGTCTCTCCCTCAGACGGAAAACGCAAGAAAAACGTCCGTATCGGTAGACAATCAACAAACGTTACAGTCCAACAGACTTTCCCTGAGATGACCTGCTCTGCTACCGCGCAGCGTAGATCAATCAGACTCACAGGTACTCTGTGCACCAAACGCGAGTTTCATAAAGTTTGCCGTGGAATGCCAGCTATACAAGAGGCATTTTCATTCACGCCATAATTCCTCTTGGACGTTCCTTTACGTTAAGCGGAATCGTTTAATTGAAGCAGGGCTCTTTTCGTTCCATCCCATTCCAATTCACCGCGTCGGCAAAGGTCTGCGCAGACCTTTTGCGATGTTCTGTTTTTAGTTCTTTCGGCTGTTCTGGGTGATAAAACCACAACTGTGTTTTGCAGGACGGATCAAAATAAAGCGTCTGCAGATGAGACGTTCCCGGAATGACTGGATTTCATTCACGCAAAACGATTTCTGTTCTCGCAAATGTTTTTAACTACTGAGAGACTCAGTCCGAATACCGATGATCTCTTTTCAAACAGACCCCTTCACACTGGGATTCAGAAAATTAACATTTAAAACACGCATATTTAAAGACACGCCAATAACGTTTTTTACATAAATTACTGTAAGAAATGCAAAATTTGCACAAATTCCAAAGACGTTCACGTAACGTCATGGCAAGTTTAATTCTTCTTTTTTGTTGGATACTGCCTGGGACGCAAGAGTCAATTTTCACCAATGAGCAGATATCAGCAGGGCAGATTTTGTTTTAAACGTTCACCTACGGGCATTTAAACTTCACGTTTATGAGGCCTTCTCAAGTGTCATCATTTTTGTAGTAAATTCTACATCGACTGCTGGAATAATCTATACAGGACTCTGTATATGCAAGCTTGTGCCGTGTTGTCAAGGGGTCTTAAAATAGTGCTCAGAGTCGCTGACCAGTGACCTTTCAGCTCGGCCTGCCTCTCAGGAGCCTCTCCGTAACCTTAGTAACCTTCAATGACCATGGGAACGTTCTGGAAGGGGTGGAGCCTGGCTTTTCAACAGGAAAGGCAGTTTTACGGCTAGCGGGTGACCAGGAGAGGGATTGCTCTCTAATCAGAAGCCCTAACGTTCCCCGTGGATCCACGTCCTTGTACTCCTGAAAGTAAACGGCGTCGACGGAAAGAAGCAGGACAAGGAGTCGTCGTTCGACGGAGTCGTTTCATCTTTTGCTTCTCTCAAGCCCAATATTTTGTCAGGTTCTGTCAGGAGTCAGTGACTACAGAACTGCCCATTTCCAAAATGCTACATCACGGAGCGTTCATCACAGGTCGACACAGCATCACAAGATCGCAGCACCAGCGTCCGATCCCCTGCTTTTTGACATCAACTCTGTGGCTACTGAGGCAAAGTTGTCAGGGCAACAGAGGAGTGTTTTTTATTTCTATTAACTCCGTTACAACAGTGAGGATTTTTGTTTTACTCTGTTTCAGAAAACAACCACATTGCATGTTTTTCAGTGTACACACAATAACACAAACAGACTGAGCAAAAAGCTGACGATATATTACTATTTATTTGAAGCATGGGATATGAGAAATGATTCTACAGCATTCAGACAAATGCGAAAAAACAAAACTACATAGCTCTAAGTTTAAAGATTTTGGTGAAAAACAACTTCTTACCATAAATTTAGCAACTAAACCCATTCGGTTTCGGAATGACCTGGTCCAACCATGCTTGAGTCTGATCATTTCTTGAAGGATTTTTAGTCAGTTTACTCACACAATACCCGCACGACAGAAACACCTAGAGAATACAAGAATATTTCCCAAATGCAAAAGCGACGTATCTTAGGCAAGTAACATTTTAGTAGGTATCGCTGCTTTAAAGAAAAAAAGATCCAGATATTCATTAATATATTCCGGGTATAAAGCTTTAGAAAGACAGCATTTATCTTAAATTACTACCAGGTCTAGTTAATCCTGATTACACCCACTTCATGAAAAACACCCGTGGAGACACGCATCAATAAATCAATCCAATAGAATTTAAACAGCAATAAGGCACAGAAAAGTCTCTCACCTCATGAGCCAAAGTCATTTCCTGGACCTAACACACCTCACGAAGGGGGGAAAAAAACCTCCATAATCATCAGTACTGTTCGCTGAGTTTCAGTCACAAGCAGAATGTTAACGTCATGTCTGTCTCAGACTGCAGAGCACGGCAAAACAAGGTTAGCCCTTCTCTTCAGAGCGCTGTCATTAAGTAGCGGAGCCACCGGCCTGGAGGAGAAGGCCAAGATTGCAGAAGAGCGTACAGAGTCACTCTGAGAAACAGGGTCAGACACCAGATCCTCAGACTGACCTGCAAAGTCACCACGTCATCACGACGGCATCAGACCCGAGTATGCGTGCCACTTCAGGACCTTCTAGAGTGGCGATATTAGTAATGTGTTTATTAAAGTAACGCCTCTGAGGTGGTCTTTTTAGTCAGAAAAATGAAGCAGTCAAAATATACCTGCTTGTGCAGGCAAGAGTCCCGCACTGTGGAATTCAAGAAACACGATGATCCCAAAAGACACCGAAAATTAAACTGTGCACACAAAACAAATGTAGTCATACTGCACAGAACGTCAAGGTGGAAAAATCAGGATTTGAATAAAGATGCAGTTAAAACAAATAAAATTCCCTGACCATTGATATGCCACTAGATGACAATTAACTGCTTATCCTCGTCAGGGTCATGGGGAGGGGGACCCAAGCAGCATAAGATGCAAGGCTGGCAAACAGGGTACACCCTGGATGGGATGCCAGCCCATCACAGGGCACAGGGCTGGGGTACACCCTGGATGGGATGCCAGCCCATCACAGGGCACGGGGCTGGGGTACAC
>JAACJT020001549.1:0-14717 GCA_009936485.2 Gymnarchus niloticus | reverse complement strand
GGCCGGGTTAGATCAGGTTGCGGAGGTAGGGGGGGAGTGGGGGGGGAGACTGGGGGGTGGGGGGGGGGGGGGGGGGGGGGGGGGGGGGGGGGGGGGGGGGGGGGGGGGGGGCCAGGCCAATCACTGCAGACAGGGGGAGACTGACTGACACGGCTGATGAAGTACACGCTGTATTGATTCCACGTCGACAGTAGTTTTGCATGCTCACAACGCTGCTCAGGGAGCGTCTCAAACTACACGCCTAAGGCTGGGGTTACACACCGTGATATTTGCCCCTATTTTAGCTCCGATTTACAATTGTAGCGAGTCTGCATCAGTCGGCCCTAGTCTACTGATTTTCAGACAGTCAGAGTTTAGTCGGGGCAGACGATCGCATAGTATACGATGGACACAGACTCCACCCTCCGGCCTCCCGACCGCAGTTCAAACGAGTCCTAGTAGCCTATTTCAAACGTTTGAACTTTGCTGGAGACGGGAGCAAATCTTGTGGTTTATATGACCAAATGACTCCAGTCTCAAAGAATTATGTCAGTGGCGGAGGGGGGGGGGGGGAATTTGACGAGAAATAAAAATGCAAAGACAAAACAATCAGCAGAGTTATTCAAAATCACACACGATTTGCAACTGCATGCGGATGATCCGGATGCAATGAAGTACGAGCGACTTAGGCCGTTCAAAATGGAACTGCAACTCGCCATCGTTCTAAGCATGCCCTAAAAAGCAGGACTCATCTCCTGCCGGGTAAAATACGACACAACATTGCGAACCCGTAACGTCACATTTTGAGGCCCGAAGAACAAGAGACCTTCTGTCATGAACGGTCTCTGAACAGGTGTGCCGTAAACGGGCAGGATAGTTACAGCAAGTATCAAACACCACAGTTAATAACGTTCCTTAATGCGAGAAAACATCATCCAGATCCAGTCTAGCTACTAATATAAAGTTACCTTGCTGGCTAATGACTTAATTTGATCTACTGTGTATCCTAATACTAATAACGTGTATATTATTCTCACAGAGCTCGTCTCCACCTCATAATGGCCACACCGATCCACCCGCAATCTCACCCAACTGTAGCACAAACTCAAACAGCAGTAAACTGGGGGCCTCCACGTTTGTGTTGACACTCCTATTCATTCCCGCCAAATCCCCTGTCCTCCAGTCGGTAGAAATCAGTCAAAAATCAGCCATTATATGTAAACCCAGTAACTTCATAATCTTAGTTATGAAATGTCGTGTGGTGACGGGGCAGAGTTAAGTTCCCAGTCCCACAAGACGTTTTTTACTACTACACAATCGACATCTGAACTTGAAGACAAGAAAAACCATTTTCCAATATTTGCTGAAAAGACATATTTATGCTTAGAATTGCTGGGGATTTAATGTCATTTAAAGTTTATGATTAAAAGTGCCTTGGGGCAACTGTGTTGTGAAAGGCACTATATTAAAATAAACAACAGAATTTGAAATAAAACTACCACTTAATAAAAGTAATCCTCAGTTTTTTTCCCCTGAATTTGACCCAGAAAGCCACAGCAGGTTCTTAAAAACAGAGGGCCAGGAAACGTGTAGTGTCCTGCTCCGCATGATGAAAATCTGTACTTTCATTATTGCATCTGTCTCGTTAATTAAACTGAACTTTTACTGCTTGGAAGTGCCATGTTGCGAGCGTGTAGGTTCAACGCTCGGGGAAAGCAGATGGCAGCGGCTGAGATACCTGGATGACGCTTAACCAGGTGTACCTCCTTAAAACTGACAAGTCTCTAAAGCTAGTCATCTTAACATGTGTAATCACCCAAGAATTACAGCTCAATGTAAGAAAATAGCATTCATCTCACGTTAAGCAACGCCTCCCTCATTAAGCTGTGGAAATGATGGGTTTTTTTTTTTTGGTGCGAATATAAAGCAGACGTTAATGCAGCAGCGTAGACTGGAATGGATGCGGCTTTCAGACAGTTTCCTGTTTATACGGGGAGATTCGACCATTTGATAAACCTCCTGGTCCAGAAGGGAGCCCAACCTTCCACACGTTCAGCACCTCCGTTTAAGTCATGCACCAGATGCTGAAACGTCTGTCACTAACCCCGCAGCTTAATTTATTTGAACCGCTGTTGTTCTGAACAGCTCCTGTTTCAACAGTTAAAGCAGGACCAGAGAAGACGGGTGAACCTGGTTTAATCATTTTTACCAAATCAATCCTTCGAAAGACAGCGTTTAGTAAATGGCACCGATCATCAAGACATCAGGCGGTCTTCACTGTGGATTCTGAGTGCTCTGATCCCCGCTAAGCAGCGGCAGGCTTCTTCCTTGGTGGACTTGGAAGTGGGTCCACGGACTTGCCTCCCACAAGGATTAGTCACCCAAGCACGAGAGGCTGCCAGGAGGCGAAATCTCAGCCCACGACCGTCATTCAAGGGCTGGTCTGCCTTGATTGTCCATTAGTGTAAATCTCTCCAGAAATAACAATACACAGGTGGAAAACATCAGCACAGCAACACTCAGACCCGCACCTGGAAAAGCTAGGAGCTGATAACGACATGGAGTCGTTTAATGGCAACAACAGGGTTAAATGGGACAAACAGGTGTCAGTGAGTATTACCAAGAATACAAGGGCCTGCAAAACTGAACTGCTCACCTACAGAAATACCTGATAGGATGTGTGCAGTCACATGATCAGGTCACATGACTGGGCATACATCTATCTGGGTTAGACAGGGGCTTGACCCAAACTGCCATACAAGAGGAGGGACGTGATCTATCGGCGCTTTGTTCAAAGACATTCTTCTGCAGCGCGACCAACTTGGACTGAATGATCCCTGCTAGTCAAAAGTCAGCCAGACACCCTATCTGCATTTCAAATCATCTCCCTGCTTTCCAAGGAGACAGACAGACAGTGTTCAGAGCATCACCGGCATTAATGCTCCAGTACAAGCATCTAGAGCTTTGTCCTACGGCCTCCATGTCGAGGAGCAGCAATGTCTTAAATTTTACGCCAAAGATTGGTGATTTTGGGAATTTATGCTCATGAAATTTATTCGTGATCAGTTATGACTGATACGATTGACAGATGGATCACAAATGACTTTAGTACTTTCTATGCATGATTCAGTTCTAAACCGTTAGTCATTCTATTCCTTATAAGGAGGCCATCGCTCGTTCACTATGATTTAAGCTGCAAGGAGAGGGAGGGCTTCTTGGGGCCTGATCACTGACGTGAGTAAACAAAGTCACCTCAAGGGCATCTGTAAACAACCATTCTATGCATGCAGCTGTAGGGCTGGATGGATACCCTGTGCCCATTTGAGTTTACCTTTTTTCTGATTGGTTGCAGCACTGTATCATAGCAATATGATTGGTTAAAAGTACAGGAGTATGAAGAAAACACTTGTGTATCCCACCTTTGGGGTTACCTATTATTGTCTGTATGTGTGTGAATTCTTCCACAGCAAACCCCAATGAGAGGGGGCTTAGCAGGAGAGGGACGAGGGACGTGACCCTCGGGGCACCAGATGGAGACACCGGGGCCCTTGTTGGGATGCACGGGCCCCACTGGTTTACGCAAAGCCCCGCAGAGCATGAACCTTGAAGGACAACATTTGATCTCACGCCAGGGAACGAAGCTTTGGTGAAAAGCCACTTATTCCTCCAACCCCACTACTCACACATCAAAACTAATACTCGACTCTTCACTATAAGCTCCCATCGGACCACATGACGTCCTGCATTTGGAGGGAACATCCACAGGATGGCCCACTCTCCTCTGTCCGTTCTTTGTGCTGACCATTGAGTTACATTATTTTATTTCAGCAGAATGACATGTATTGACTATTCCAGAGACACCAGCTTAGGAGAGGAGAAAATAGCAATTTGCAAAGTGGAAGTCATTTGGTGCAACTGAGTGAAAACCCTTTGGGGGTGGGATTACTGCTCGATGTCAATCACTGCCTGGTTTAATCCGCCTCAAACCAGAGTTTTGAGCCAGTCAGTGATTGACAGCTCACCGTGGTCCGACTCTCTTCGGTCTGAAGGTCTGTCTCACTGAACAGTGGTCTTTCTTTTATAGAGGTTCAACTTCTACATGTAACGTGGAGGCTTTCATGGTGTACTTTCCAAGAAAAAGTCCCGAATGGCACAATACCATCTCATCACTACTGGCACAAAACCCACCAAAAGGGATTCATTAGGGGCTCGGGAAACATCAAAGCAGGCAGTAGACCTGGGAGCCGAAGGCAACGAAGGCCTCTGGATCGGCCCGATGAAGCTGAGGGTACATCTGCACAGCTGTGTACCTGCAAATGGATGCGGGCGGCTGGATGCAGTCCCATGCCGGTAAAGGTGCCGACCCGTGACCCACGAACATCAGGCTGTCTAGAACCCCCGGTGAGGGGGTGGCACCGGCGCCTGAGCAGGCAATTGAAAGGGACCTTTTGGGTTATTTTGTTGGTTCCCTTGTTTACAATAAATGATACTGGTCAACAAATGGCCTGATTTTGAATAAAAGACTGAAAATTTTAAAAGCCAAGGCCTGGTCTAGCCATAATGCTCTCCAGGGCTCGAACACCACCCTCAGTATTAATTCTGGTGATCCTTTAGTTGACATTTAAAACAGCCAAATGTGTACCCAGACCTGTAAAAACAGCACGTACCTATGGGTAATCAACGGCTGGGGGATGGATCTAGAGGAGCTGGGGGGAGTGGCCAGTCAAACGGCCCACACCATCACCATGCAGAGGGGCGGGGGGAAAAAAAATCAGGACAAAGCAGGTAATCGCAGAGATGCATTTAGTGAGCGACAGCATCAGCACAACCAATAAATAATAAATAACCTTCAATAAATAAGACGGGTGACTGTCAAGCACTCAGATGCAGGAGCTCCTGAGGTGGAGGGTTAACGGTATCTGTGGTCTAAACACGGGAAGCGAATTACCTCTCCTGGCAAGGCGTGAACCTTATAAGTGGGCGTGTAGCCACGGCACTGCGTGTCTCGGCGCTGTCTGATGCCCGTGCCATGCACACACTGTGCCCGGCAACAGAGAACCCAGCATGAGAACAAAACAATGGATTAGAAGAGCCACACACACACACACACACACACACACACACACACACACACACACACACACACACACACACACACAGCTACTAAAACAAAAGGGAACAGAGCAAAAAGGATTATGGCTCCATCTCATATGCGCATATTTAGGGGAATGGGTACTGGAGCTTTGTGCAAAAAAAAAATAAATAAAAATAAGATACTGCAAAAAATAATCCATTCAGCTGCAGTGGTGTCCCATAATGCAGCGGCATATTAACGGACAGAAGCAAATACGTGGCTGATCAAACGTTCTTTGTTATGAGGGGCTGTCACCTTAGCAGGCCATTCTGTGGGACACAATGATGTGCAACAGAGAGACCTTTGAATATGCAACAGCCAGGGGGCCCGGGGAAAGCCTGGGTTTTATTACGCATGCCATTCACGCTGCCCCCCGAATGCAGCAGCGGGTCAGGAAGCGTACCCCAGCAAGGGGCAGCCATCGAGTGCCACAGCACGTATAAATATGAATGTATTTATACGTGCCGTTTTGTTTTGCCAGGCTTATGAATTAAATCACAAAGAATGCAAGTAGCACAAAATCTGGGGAAAACGAGTCCCTAAAGGGAAGGTGCATGCAAACCCTCGGCTGAGTCACTAAACACGGGAAAGAGTGAACCCCACCCTCAGTGTGTAGCTATCAGAATAATCTCGATTACAGCTGCATGGACGGGTGACCAACAACTAACCAGCCGGCATTTTCACAATACTTTTGTGTTTATAGACCTTCAGTGGGGGTGGAAGGGACCCACTTTCATATTACCCAAAAGCACACTTCTGGTCCAAAGAAGGCCGCTGAAATTTGGCCCTTCTTCAAAAGAGCAAGAGAAAAGCCAATGAGGGCCTTCTGAAGCCGTAGTCTTCAGCTCGAGCCCCTCTCACACAGCTTCACACTAAAGTCACACTGAGCTTAGAGCCCCTCCCACACGGCCACAATTCTACACGAATCCCTAATTTTGATGCCTTTTTGTCATTTTTTTTTTTTAAACCATTTCATGCACAGTAATGAGTACAGTGGAGGGAATTTAGATACTGCGTTTCTGCGGTTGATGGGAGGACTGAATCGCAAGATCGAGAGAAACTGGGAAAGGGCAGAGAAACAACGCCACAAACCCCGAGGGGCCTGGCAGCCCCTCCATCCGGCCCCACCGCAGGCAGCCGATGCGAAACGGGAGAGAGATGTCACTGCGGCCAGGAGCGCGCTAACCAAGTGCTCAGTGCTGAAAGAATCCAGCATGACGGCACACTGCACACCAAGAGAACCGCGCTACCGCAGTGTCGCTGCACTCCGCGCTTTACGTGCAACGGTAACGTGTCGAAGCGTTACTCGTCCTCACTGCGTGTCCATTTGTCTGTTTATTCTTTGTTTATCGCACCCTGTCTCTCGTCCCGGGCGTGGTTACTGCAGCAGCATCCCGATGCATTTGTGGCAGATAGTGGGGGGGGGGGCACAGAAATTCATCAGAATCCTCAAGATAGAATTTCCCAAAGGAAAAGCTTTATTCAATTTAAAACTTGGCTAATTATACCATCCCTGTGGTGGCCACCATGGTAACGGGGTCAGTTTCAACACGAACAAACAGAGGTACTTTGCAGCAGAGGGTGTGTGGAGCATCTTATCGAGACACGGCACAGACGAGCAGAACAGCGCCGTCCTGAGACTGGCAATGGAAGGAAGGAAAAATAATCGATCTCCCTGTGCACCGGATCAAAACAGCAGCTTCTTTAAAGCGACGTCTCCTTGCAGTGAAAAGCATCCAATTGCTGCCCAGAATTACGTGACCTGAACCTCACAGATCCATCAGGCTCCATTTTCGGTTAATTCGGTGACCCCTCTGGTCTAGGAGCAGCGAGCGGGTACCCAGAGTGGATCGATTTTTCCTCTGACGCACCGGAATTCAGAGGGACGGCAAGCATGCGAATTGCGACCCGTCTTTGTTGATGGCGCCGACACCTCCTCAGAACCTGGAGTGAGAGAGACGATGACCACGGTGCCACCTGGGTACCTTCTGAGCTAATAAGGATCACATAAGACAGTTTCAGATTCTTTTAAATACCAAATCATAAGAGAGGCCGATATTCGGCTAACAAGTAGAAATAACCGACCTTTACAAATCGACTTGGCGGCAAACCACATACCAAATTCGACTCAAAGCCAAGTTTAAGCACCATTAACACCAGTCTCCTCAGCACAGGAGGACCCAACACCATGAGGATCCGATCCCACCCCACCTCCCTGCCTGACCGTTCCGGTACACGTCACGTTGAATGAAGCGGGTCTCAGCAGACCAACAAAGAGAGGGAAAAAATAAATAGATAAATAAACGGTACATCAGATGCGATTGCTATGGAGACGGAACCAGGCCTGGGTGTCCAGCTTCAGCACCACTGTTATTAGACAAGCCGATTGCCTTGTGATAGCTGACCTTTAAAGTCCTTTTTCTCGCGCATGCTTGCCTATCGACGCCCTTCAAAAGCTAAAAAGCCAGCCCTGTTTATACCACTGACTGGAAACTCATTAACATTCCAGAAAATAAAGTTGGTCACCTCCTCTTTTTGGAATTTAAATTACACTTTACTACAGTGCTGTGATATTTAACCAAGGGGGGGCGGGGGGGTTAATACCACCACACTAAACTTGACACCTGTTGAGCTGCTTAAAGAGCAGGTTAAACAGATACTCTGTACAGAGTAAACATTCGCCTTACCTTGAGAGTGGACCAACACGCTGAAGGCAGCATGCATAGACTCCCACAATAACACATCAGTTACTAGTGCCCAAATAACAGGAATGAAAACATGACTCACCGTAACAGCCAGTGATACAGCCCCACGTCAAAGTGCCTGAAGAACAAGACTTGGAATCAGAGATCAGTGGTTTCTGAACGACACGCCTATTCAAAGATTTCACATACAGAAGCCACACTGCAAACAATTCAGCGCATTAACTGATCTGAACTTTGAAATAATTTTCACGACCCTTTTGAAAGTTCATACCCTTGGGCACATGAGGATGACCGAGACAGATGGCTTCATCTCACTACACAGAGATTGTTCTTTTTCTTGCTTTGCTGCGGACTTGGCGTAGCGTTACAAACTCACAGCCCTCCCGACGCCACAAAAAAAAAAAAAAAAAAAATCACAAAGAAAAACTAACAGCTGCAAGTGATGATATTAATTAATCCCGAGACAATCTGAATCCAAACGAGGACAGAGCTCTTTCTGAGTATCAAAGCACCAAACTAAATTAAGAACTAAACACCTCTCTGCTTACTTACTACGTGCCTTATATAAAAAGCTCTCATTAAGTCCCCCAATAAATACGATTTCAACGCAGTCAAAGGCAAATGTATAAAAAAAAAATGGGGTCATCCTGAACTGTTAAGCTTTATTAGCGCATGTTAAAGACAGTAACTAACTCCATAACTACATCAGCTCTATTTCCTGTTCAGACATTTATGTGCTGGGGCAACGAGCCCCTTGAGTGAAGGGGAGATGAAACCTAAGGTGATCGGGAAGGCTGGCAGTCACCTTGGCTTCAAACATCAGCACCAGTTTGTCCTGTGCAGCTGCCCAATTTACTAGACTCAAAAATGTTCACTTGAACATCTGTCTGGCTCTCCGTGAGTTCCCAGATGAAGTCGCTCTCCTACTTGGAGAAGATACTTTTCTGAGCGACTTACGAAGCCCAGCTTAATTCCCGAGAGTCTTTAACCGCTAGTGATGCCAAGGAGTGTACCTTTAACCGTAACCAAACTGTGCCTGGGATGCCCCTGCCCAGCTGGTCTTTTCAGCCGCTAGTTAACGTATCCAGGATGGGGAGGGTAGTTGATTATCAACACCTCTGCTCAGCACTCAATCTCCAAGTGACCGTCCTCTGGATGGTCAAGACTTGACAGCTCATGAATCATTTCTGTCAGGTTATTAAAATGCAAATCTACTGATTAAATAATTCAATAATCATCAGGGCAAACCCTATTATATAAAGACCAATCCACTGTCCTTATTCACTGTCGCTCGTTAGCGTTACCCGCTCTGTGGAAAAGTGAGAAGATTTCATACAGCGAGTGTATAAAGTGACGACGAACCTGCCACGTCCGGACCCTGCGGGTTTCCGAAAAACGACATTCCAGAGTGACGGGATGTTTGCTCGGGGATTACAGACGTTTCCTAGCCATTCTTCCTGGGACTCACAGTCACTCTCGGGCTGTAGCATAACGCAGTATCACACGTCCTAACAAAAGCACACTGGCTGCTTTATTTTTCGGAAATCACCTCCTACACGCAGCACAGCAGCCGGAGAGGATTACAGCTAGAAACCCCAAAGTTGCAGGTTTGAACCACAGGAGCCACTTGGCCTTTTTCATCCCCAAAAAAAGTCACCCAGGCCCAAACTGCTCCTGTCAGGCACAGAGGAGATGTGGATTCAACGCAGAGAAAAGATCAAATTAACAGCGGTTTACAGCTAACTCATTTAGCGCTCCATGCATCAGTTCCCAGGAGCAGAAGGACAGCCTGGCCAATCTCTCCAAGACGTATGCGAGATGTTCTGTTGAGTGCCAGCGACACGGTCGATTTATCATGGATATGGCAGACGGACCTTAAACAGAGGAGGCATCCCAGAGATAAATCAGCGCGGATTAAGTCAAAGACGCAACATCCGAACTGAAAGGGGTCTTGAGCATGGGCCAGCTGGCAGTTCGGGGGGCATGCGAGACAGTGGAACAACAGGCGGCAAGACCTCCAGGTGGGGAAGCGTGACGACGGAAATGCCACGGCTGAGGACAAATGCTATTATTTCTCAGGAGCTGAAACATCCAGAACTCGATCCATGAACTTGGACAAGACCTTAGAGCTACAGATGAAAAAGGTTCTTGCTAGAGAAATGCTCCCACTCTGGGATTTAAGTTCATGCACAATTTATACCACTTAATGGTTTATTCCATTTGAAATCCCAATTAATATCTGCGTTAAGCTACACTGGGCCATCGGATTGTAAAAATGTCACAAGGGGACGTTTTAAAGTTCTGTCGACAAACAAACTGCACTCAGTCTCTTACTGCAAATTCATAAACGACAGAATAACACTCTGCAACACTTAATGAAGGATCAATTTTCAAATTTGAATGTACGTGACAGATCTACCAGTAGTTTACGATAAAATGAAGTGTATGCAAAACGCTTCCAAACACTGAAAGCACAAAAAAATATAACTGCAAAAGGAACTTAAGCTGGACCAACAGAAGATACATTACAAAATGAGCATATGGTCTTTACTGAAACAAGTCTTATAGAAACATTGGGTACAACCGGGCCTTTAAATGACAGATGAAAGCGGTCAATTAGCCCATGTCCTCATTAAAAGCTAGCTCCTGCAATTTTGTTTCTTTAAAATAAATCACACTAACAAGAACCTGAATGAGAGGGAACTTTATCAAAGGGACATTGACACAAAAAGGTTTGCACAAGATTAACTAAGCAGGCCCTGCATGGAGAGTTAGACCAGGTTTCTGGACAGGATGGTGCTCAGACTGATGTTGCTTTAAGGGCAGCGTGGCGGATGTAAGAAGGAACATAGACGTACGCACTGATCAGTGTCAAATGGTAATCATTTGGTGCTTAAGATAAAGCTTTTATCTGAAGCCACATATAATCTATACCTATTACTACATCCTGTTATAGGAGTTGATCGGAGTTGTTTACTAGTGTTGGGTACATCCCTCAAGGACAACGCTTAAGAGTTTAAGGCTACCCCCGAGTCACGAGGCTACGTTCTTCAGCACTGCTGCTCAAGGACTCAGAGGAGACTAGCACGGACCTCGAAGGGACCAGACAGCTACTTTCATAGCAGAATAATCCTGCAAACACTACCCAAATGTCTGCTCGCCCAAGACACCCAGGAAAGGATTGCCCATTCACCACAGGTGAGCGGTGCTTTAACGTGCCCTGAAGAGTCAAAGCAACAAAAATCACACACATTGAGACACCTGTTATTCAAAGGAAGTCTTATCATTAGCACGTAAAAACACTGAATCCGCTATGGGAACACAGCAGGCTCATTTACAACAGTCACTACTCTATCCTTACAACACGAGCCAAGCCCAAGTGAACCTCGAAGGCACTCTAAGAACCGTCCAAATGGATCGGAGAGCAAAGACAGAGCACAGATATCAAAGTTAAGACCCGCGGGCTAAACAGAGCCTGCTGATTCATTGCGTGGCTCAGGTGAACATTCAGAAAACACTTGAGTTCAAATCCAACTCTCAAGAATGTTTTAGAATATGGACACATCGAATTTAAAAAATCCCTTATTACAATTTTAAAAGGAAAAAAATAAAATAAATAAATAAACAAACAAACAAACATTCTTAGTCTTTCAGCTCGGAGGGAAGCACTAAAGGACTGAAGGAACATTAAACATAATATTACTATCAGACACGCATGGCTAGAAAACACAAACGGCTTCCAAGGGAAACTCGGAACGGGCAAAATAAATGAACTGTTGCCTGGATGTACGAATCCATTTTTAGTTGTAGTTGGGGCACCATGGAAACGCCAACTGTGTAAAGTACCCACATCAACGCCGAGGAAAGAACAACGTCATCAAAACCACACCCGGATGCCGACTCGGTGGAAACGGCCCGGTCGGCGTCAGGCTTTCGTCAACATAAGTGACGCGAGACGTGCTCAGGTGCGGAACGTGGTCGTCACGTGGTGAGTAGCACCAATCTTTCACTAGCCTAAATGTGACCCTCCTCACTGAGGTCTTGTAAAATAAAGTTAGTGTTATGGGGCTACTGCACACAGACAGGCTCGTCTGATACTAGATAGGCCACGCTGGACCCAGTTACATAACACAAACAAGTCTGACACCCTTCTTTTATGACTACATAGCGTCAGTTAACAGATTATGGTCTGTCTTTTAAGAGACATTCAGTTACTCAACTCGTTGCATGACATTAGTGGAAATTTCACAGACTGATGCGGATGAAAGGGGTTCATTTCTGCAGGTCATTTCCCCTCAAGTCAAGGCACACGTTTATAGCTAGCGGTCAGATTTAGGGATTCCCCAAATGGAAGATGAAGAGAAAAAAGCTGAAGCTTGAATATTTCATCTATAAGTTTAATACTTAAATGTTGCGTTGATCAATTTCCGCACCACTATTACCTCAAAAAAATCATTATACAAAAATAAGTTCCACAATTTTGACAAGTTGTTGTCGGAATGGAAACGTACGGGACCCGTACAGTGCAAAGGGAAACTTAAGAAACATATGGTGAGCTAGGAATGTGATGAGCAGGGTACACAGGAACGTACGATGAAGGGGCATAACGAACAGAGACGCGTACGGCGAAAGGAGGGACACGAGAACTCATGACAAAAGGCAACTTGATGTGTGTCTTTCCAGAGGATGTTTACATTTACAAGCCCATGAACACTGGAAGTTACTTGGCTCCTAATGCAAAACGGGGCTGCTGAGTTTCAAGAACTGACTATTCAGAAATAATTATAACTCCAGTTTCGAAACTATCAGACCTGACAAGCACTGCCAGTCTTCCAAAAATCACACCATGTAACAAACAAAGGGAATTCATTAAATGTCCAAACTTAAAAAAAACAGGAATGGAAGAAAGTCGCCATGACATCATGCACTGTATTTTCTCGAAAAGGTCGTCTCCAAGTCCTACTGTTAAACAGTGTCGTTTTCCCAACAGAAGGCTAGGGAAAGAGCTGCTCACAGACTGGATGGTGTAACACACACGAGGTGGACTTTACGTTCGGCCAAGAGGACGCACAGGAAACCGGCGGGAACTTAACAGGAAACAGGGGCGAAGCCCACGAGTCAAGGCTACTAACCTCAGCCGAGTGATTACCAGACTGTTAACCAGCAACCTGGACTGGCAGGCAAGGCTGACGACATGCCATGAAACACGCAGCATGTTTAAAACTATCCACCAAAACATAAACCAGATTTCCAGAAACTTCATATTTATTACTCTGTCTGTAAACATGACTCACAATAGAAGGTCACGCATACTTTTACAGAGAAGCTCCAACGCATAAGGTGACTTCATATTTCCCGCGTTCTGTTGAATTAAAATATAAAGCTCCCTCGCAAAGCTACATGGCATTTACAGCACGCGTGTCCTGAGGCCAAACAGTTCTGAAGAACACTTCAGAAGCACACGAGTCCCCCAGATCCAAAAGGGGGGGGTTGGGCTAGTCAGGAAACTAAGGCCTAGGGACTGTCGTCACTCGGAGCTAACGAGCGTCTTGGCCCTTAGCAAAACACCAGAGCTACAGGACCGTGATGAAGGAGGATGGACAGACCAGAGACACCTACAAAGAGTCTGGCGTGATTCATCGGAGCCTAAGTGGAGGGTGCAGGCCATGTTACTGCTCTGAGAAGAAAGGGCAATGCTCCTAAGAGTGGGTAGCCGCTTACTCCTTAATGACTAGAATTACCCAGAATGCACCATGTTAAAAAAAAAAAAAAAACTTTCATTTTAAACTCTTGACAAAAACTCAATACAAATACAGTAAACGTGCCTTATAACAATGGTATTTAATAATAACAACAATAATTTGTGCCTCTCATGTTACATTAGTGTCCATTACACCGATGGCCTTTTTCTTTACCAAAATAAATATGCCTGTACAACGTTATCAAAGGCTATTAAAAACCTATGCCTTCTCTACCCCCTACAGGCTACATGCGGTATTGCAGATTCCATGCCCCCTGCGGGTTTCACCTGTTGGTCTAACCCAGAAGCCCCCTTTTCTGCAGGCCACTCACGCTCACCTCCACATCCCAGCAAAGCTGTACATGGTGCTGACGCAGCGGGGCAGTCGGGGCGGCTCCAGCCCGTCGAGCCGGGCCAGCAGGGCGGGCAGGCCAAACAGAACCAGGTACTTCACGTAGAAGAACTGGACCAACGCCAGAGCCAGGCCACCTGCAGGGGAAGAGAGGCACCCATCACCTGACGGCCAGACAGTGCAGGGAAACACGAGCAGCTTATGGTGACCTGCCCTCCGCCGCTCCTTAACCAACCCGGTAAAGTTAATGGAGCTCCAGATGCTGAGGGCTTTGAACTTCGAAGGTCGGTGGGGGCGAAAACAATGGCAAAAACAAGAGAAGGTGAGGGTCTCCAGAAACATCATCACTTCCTGACCTGGTAACTGGTGCAGGTAGACCACCGACGCCACGCCGGTCAAAGACGGCAGACGGGGCCACCAACGGGCCACGAGCACAATGGGCTGTTTTTGGGCTTGAATGCGTGTTCACTCCAGCCTCATCAAAATTCAGGATCTATTTGTGAGCATATGCCCACGGAACGTCACTTAAATCGGTGCGTCGAGTGATTTTAAGAAAAATCCTGCATGCACACTAAACTGCGGGACAAGCGACATGACGTACGGATGCCGAGGTTCTGTCGTATGGTGAGCTAAACGGCACATATCTCCACGGGCCCGAATGCGTGGGGCTTCGTGGTGTCTCTCCCATGGCGCTAAACCCTGACCCCCCGCCCCCCCCCCCCCCCCCCCCCCCCCACCGCCCCCCCCACCGCCCCCCCCCCCCCCCCCCCCCCCCCCTTCCCTCTTACAGCATGCCTCTTCCCCGAC
>JAACJT020001548.1:157-14718 GCA_009936485.2 Gymnarchus niloticus | reverse complement strand
GTGCACCAGAGACCTCCTTTGCAGTATATTTTTCCAGCAGCACATCATCCATCCATCCATCCATCCATCCATCCATCCATCCATCCATCCAATTTCCAAATATTTATCCACTACAGGGTGGCAGTAGGTATGAACCCCATCCCAGTCTCTATAACAACTCTTAAAGCTGGAAAACTTACTTTAAATTTAGAAGCCCCATTTTATGTTTTTTTTTATCAAAATCAATAATGACTTTAATAGTCAAAGTTACAGGAAAATCAGCCTTCAACACCCACAATTCTGCACAAGGGAACCCTTCAATGAACTCTGTACCTCAACCATAACCAAAAAACTGGACACCTCTGAAAAAGAGATGGACACAGACATTTAAAATGATAAATCAAAGCTTGTAATGGTGTCCACCAAAAATGGGAGCTATTTTGTGCCAACCGTCTATGCAATGTGATTTACAGCCGATAAGACTGAAGTCCCGACTGAACATGCTTTTCAGAGCATTTCTGAGGTGAGACGTGCCAAGTCAGGTGAGTATGATGTTGACCTCTTACAGACAGACCAGACAGGAATACTTTGAAAGCTGATAGTCTCTTGTTTGGGGCAGATTCTCATAAACAGTGTACCAGCATTTGCCAACTATTTTATCTAACTGGCCCCAATTAATGAAATACTCGTAATGAAAGCCTTTGAAAGTACACTCCAGTGTCAGACATTGTCCAGAAGATGCCTTTGTTGTTGTTAATGAAATGGCGAGTGAAAGTGCTACTACTATACCATCTAAAAGAAACTTAATAAGGCACTCTTCCCCAATTTCAGATGTTTTTTTTGGTTTAACTTTTTATGGTGAGAATTCCTGACAGAGGGGATGGGGCAGTGACCTCAAGGTTTCAAGTGTGGATCATGAGCAAATTCGGATCTTTTCTAGTAAACATCCAGAAAACACTGTTACCATTTACAGAAAGGACAGTTAGCCACCTGTAGACCAAAGCAGACAAATTCATACCACGTAAACAGCATTCCTCCGGAGGTTCCAGTTAATACTGACTCACAAAATCCTATAACAGGGTTCAACCTATTGAAAAAACGAGACATTCTCAGTGATATTAAATTGAAATGAACAAAATCCATTCAGCCGTGCATCTTTATTTCCTTCTTTTGCCTAAACGTATGCAATAAACATTCCCCTAATAAGAAACTTCAATCCATGCTTTAGAAAGATGATTTGTTTAATTTCAGTAACATTGGCCAACGCATCTAAAAAATTCATTAGTTTTACAGTTCTGCAAAATCCTACTAAAAGTGTAGATAGTAATTAGTGTATAAGTGAATAATAATGGATCATTTATTTCAGACCTACTGTAATATCCGCTGCTACACCAGAGCATTTGCTACTACAATAATCTTTTTACGAGGAGATTCAGTACTAATGGGTCAAAATTTCATCAAAACTATGTTAATTCAACAACAACAAAAACACAACACTAGTGAACGACAAAATAGTAACCATGACATCTTTTCACATAGCAGACAACCAATCAGGCAGAATGGCTTAGCACTGGTACCAGGCAATGAAAACAGGATTTGCTGATCACATCCAGGTCACACAAAAAAAAAATCACTGTTAAAGTCCAGGTCAAAACATTTTAAGCACTTTCAACTTTTGCTGATTCACAAAAATAAATTTTTACAAGTTTGCCAGAAAATTAATTGCCCGAAGTGTAAATAACATGTATTTTAGCATACTGCAAAATCAGTAGTCTCAAAAATACAGTTTTCACAATAGCTGTGAAAGTGGGCTTCAAGAGGAACACGGTGGCCAGCACTACTCCCTTACGTCTCCAAAGTTGGGGGGTTGTCATCATCCTTGGACATCCCTGGCTACAGCTCCACAACTCAGAAGAAGAGAACTCGCATCCTGGTCGTCCACTTGTCTGCAGACCTGCATGGCGCTGACCTGTCGGGCACTGTCCATTGAAAGTCCCCTGCCGGAGTCAGTTGCTCAAGTTCCCCCTGAATATGGTGATAATGCCGATGTTTTTAGCAAGACCCTGGCTTTTTCCTACCTTCCCATAGAGTATCGGATTGTGCCATTGACATCCTCAAGGGATCCCTGCTTCCCCGAGGCCATGTGTACCCTTTGTCTTGTCCAGAGGAAGCTGCCATGGAAGCGTACATCACCGAAGCCCTGGCACAGGGCATTATCCGCCCTTCGTCTTCCCCTGCTGCCTCCAGCTTCTTTTTTGTAATGAAGAAGGATGAGGGTCTCCGACTCTCTATCGATTACTGGCTTCTCAATGCAATCACGGTCAAACAGCACCACCCTCTCATTCCCTCTCTCCTGGATGTGTTACATTCAGCGGTCATCTTCATCAAGCTGGACTGTGTAAAGCCTATAACCTAATCCGTATCCGAGAGGAGTATGAATGGAAGACTACATTTATGACCATCATGGGACAGTATGGGTACCTCGTGATGCCATACAGTTTAGCCAACAGCCCGGCCATGTTTCAGAACTTCATGAACACAGTGTTCTCAGACATGTTGCAATAGTTCGTCATCGTGGTTATTGATGATATATTGTTCTTCTCCTCCTCCCATGAACAGCATGTGTAGCATATCCGGGTAGTGCTCCAATGGCTCAGGGAACATCATCTGTATGTTAAAGGGGAGAAGTGTGAATTCCATGTCACTGCAGTCAAATTCCTCGGTTACGTGATCCAACTAGGGGAGGTCGGCATAGATGAACACAAAATCCAGGTGGTATAGGAGTGGCCAGCCCTCATACCAAGAAGGACCTTTAGAGATTCCTGGGCTTCGCTAACTTTATAGGCGTTTCAGATGCAACTTTAGCGGTATCGCCACTCCCCTCACCTCTCTCCTGTTAGGAGCCTCCAGGAGCTGTTGACTAATGCCTGCCGCTGCAACGCCTTCACCCAATCGAATGCCCTCTTCTGCTTCAGCTCAGTCCTTCTGTAGCTTGACCCATCCGAGCTCTTCCAGTTGGAGGTGTATGCATCCGAAGACGTGGTGGGGGCCATGTTGGACAGTGTCATGGACAGCCAGAAAAAATACACCCATGTGCATTCTTCTCGAAGAAGTTTAACCCAGAGGAGCAGTGGTATGACGTGAGCAACCGGGAACTCCTCACCATCAAGGTCACCTTAGAGGAATGGCGACACTGGTTGGAATGGGGGCACCTGTTCCAAGTCCTCACGGATCACAAAAACCTCAGTTACTTGTGCTCGGCTAAGCAACTCAACTCCCACCAAGCTAGGTGGGCCTTGTTCTTCACCCGATTTGATTTTACAGTATCTTATATTACAGGCTCCAAAAACATCAAAGCAGACGTCCTATCTCATCAGCATGATCCTCTGGAGGTCCAAAGATACCATGAACCTGTGCTGCCACCCACCTGCTTTGCTAGGTCCATATCCTAGGACATCGAAGAGGCCCTCTGTGCTGCAACCGTAGCTGAACCTGCACCTCCTCACAAGATGTATGTCGCCTCTACCTTGCAACCCTAGGTTATCAGGTGGGTCCACAAGTCCAAAAACACTGGTCATCCAGGTATTTCCACCACTGCCTGACTCCTCATCCGAAAGTACTGATGGATTTCTTTTGTCGACAATGTAGAGGACTTTGTGATTACTTGCCCCGACTGTGTCCAGGCTAAGTCCTCCACCCAAGTCCCTGCCGGCCTCCTCCACCCACTTATGGTCCCTGAACATCCCTGGTGCACATCGCCTTGGATTTCCTATGAGATCTACAGTATCTCCCTCCAGGGGTTATATCGCTATCCTGGTCTTCACTGACTATTTCTTCGAAATGTGCTGCCTGGTTCTTCTGCCCAAACTTCCCACCGCCCCATCCATGTCGGACCTGTTACAGCAGTGGATCTTCCGATATTATGGTCTCCCCAAAGACATAGTGTCCGACCGCAGTTCTCAATTCACCTCAGAGGTTTTTTGTGCTGAACATCTCCATTAGTTTGTCCTCAGGATACCACCCACAATCCAATGGCCTTACTGAACAAACCAGGAGGTCTTGAAGTTTCTGGGCATCATTTGTGCTAACAACCCGTCGACTTGGGCCCAGTACCTCCTTTAGGCTGACTACGCCCGGAATTCTCTGATTCACCCTGGGCATGGTCTCACCCCATTCCAATGTGTACTAGGATACCAACCTCCGTTGTTTCCATGGGAACCCAGCCCTAGTGACATCCCGGCCGTCGACAACTGGTACCGCCAGAGTGGAACAGGTATGGTGCCAGGCTCACCGCCATCTCGTCTCCTCCTCTTCAGTGCAGAAGACCCAGGCGGATCGGCGTCGGTGCAAGGGTTCATCTTCCACCCTGGTCAGCTGGTGTGGCTGTCGACGTGCAACTTCAGTCTTCCATCCTGCCGTAAACTCTCACCTCATTTTATTGGCCCTTTCCGTGTCCTATGACAGGTGAACCTGGTGACTTACTGCCTCCAATTGCCTTCAGTCTACATCTGCACCTAACATTCCACGTCTCGCTGCTGAAGCTCACCAAGTTCTGGTTGCCACCGCTGCCAGCCAATACCCCCTATCCTCCTCCTCCAGTGCCCCTTTTGAACGTCTCCATCTACCTGGTCCGTGAGATCCTTCACTCCCGTTGTCTCTGCGGTTGGCTCCAGTACCTGGTCTACTGGGAGGGTTACGGCCTGGAGGAGCGATCTTAGGTGCCAACCGCTGATATCCTGGATCCTGCCCTCCTTGAGAACTTTCATCATCACTGCCCCTCGTCGTCCTCCTGGGCAGCCGGGAGGGGCGGGAGGTACTGTCACGCCCTTTCCCCCTTGCACTTGTGAGAATGCCAATTTACTGACTGCAAGTCTTTAGGCTTACCTCTTTTAAACACGAACATGCCGGAATGTTGTTGAGTAGTATTGCCTCATGCTACTTACTGAGCGTTCCTCTACCCTTGTTCTTGGTGTCCTCTCACCCCCTCGTTCTCCTGGTGTGTTCATCCCCGTCCAAGTCCCAAGTCAACTTACTAACCTGCTGTGTTTCGTCCCTGCGTCTCCCGTCTCAGGACTGCCTCACCCGGCTACCGACTTACCTTGCCAGCATTATGGATTCTGCTTCAAGGTCGCTGTCTCCAAGTCTGTCTGCCTGTTTCCTATAATAAAACCCCCTTTGGCTGCATTTGGGTCTCCCTGCCTGCTCTGTCAAGGACGTGACAATCAGCTTGCAAGCAAACCTTGCACTAATATGGGACATGACAGCTGGAGAAGATATGAAATGAGGATTCATGATTTGCTTTTGAATCAACAGCGCATTCAGACCAGCTGTAGCATGTTGTAATGACTATTTATTTGCAAAGGCATTGCATATCATCTTGCCATTTCAAAGTGAAAATGCTAAATAGCTGCTCAGTCTTAGAACAAGCAGGGCAAGAGTAATAAAACACTCTCCAGTGATATAAATCCATCCATCTTGCAGCCACTTATCCTGAGTGTAATATTAATATAAAAACAAATGCAGTCACATTTTCAGTAGTTTTAAAAAGTTCATAACTACCAGGCATAAAAAAAAACACTAGAATTATGAAGTACAATCCTCCACAACTCCCAGTAGCTTAAAAAGACTATATATTATATTAAAGAAAGGAAATAAATCTGGTTCCTAGGCCTGTGTAACACCCCCTCCATTTACTGGGGGGGTCTCAGGTTATTCAACCAGACCTTAGCGACTATCAGTTATCAGTGTTAATGGATAAAGGTTGTTCAGCATGAATGAGGTCAGGATTACGATACGGCGTCAGCTGAGCAATTCTGAAGATATGTGTATTGATTACCACTGCTTGGCAAGTTCACATCTCTCTGATTAAAGGACGAAATTATTTAAATACTAGTGGCTTATGTCAATGAAAACGGCAACAGCGCTGAATCGCAGATCAAAAGGGATGCTTCGAACGCCATATGTTTCTAGCCAAGCCTGAGCTCCTACAACCCCAAAAGCCAAGAGCACCACAAACTTGATCAGACCACCGGCCGGACGCTCCCTGTACTTGTTCACTTCAGTTCGTCCCCAGCGTGAAATCAGATCCGTCTCACACTGATGCAACGCAAAGCAACCGCAATTAAAACACCACACTGCGGTCCGATTACTGACAACAATTCTCTACAGAAAAGCAAAAGACAGTCACAGCTGACAAATGCCAGCAAATGAGCCGCCCTTTCTTGAGAACTTAGCACGGCAAAACTGAGACGCAATGCTGATAAACAGATAAATGTTTCCCACGATTACCCCCAACTATGGGTATCCCGTTCAATCCCATTTTACCAAAGCTGCTACTCACAGATTCGAATCTATTCCTGAACGAGGAGAGGACTGTGAACCTGAGTGATACTGATCGATATTTCGGATCAAAGAGGGAAATACTTCCAAACAGCATCCTTCTGAATGCAAATACAAAATCTGTGTGGAAAGCAGCCTAAAAGCCAGCTACATGAAGTGAGAGCGGAGTTGATTTATACAGAACCAGTAAAGCTACTGCAGTGTCTTATGGAAGGAGTTAAACTAACACACTTTAATCCACACGATAATTCACATTTGCTCTGCTATGTAAAATACTGAGGACAAGCTGCCAAGGTCCCAGACCAAATCAGATGGGTCACAGCCCACCTTCATGGGACATCATCTTATAGCCTGCCAGATCATGTGCTGGTTCTTCACCCAATTTCATTTTGCCAAAACGTGGGACGCATATCTGCACGGCTTTTCTTTCACCTGTTTAATATGCTTCAAAGCAGGCCCGACGCAAATTATTTATTTATTTTTTTGTTTGTTTTCAGTGCTCACTCAGAAATAATTGCCTGTCTCTGCCTCTGCTCTTCCCTTATTTCCTCATCACACTTTACAAATGAGATCCGTGGTTTTTCATCACCTTTAAGCCCAATGATAAGATTGTGGCCGTGGAGGCGGCAGCACATTCGAGCAGCCCGTTGTCAGCTAATCGTCCTCCGCTTCTGCACATCATTAAAGAGTGGAGGGGAATGGGGGGTGCAAATTAACACAATATAATTAATGTTTAACCACAGACAGAAAAGGAGGAATTTACCAAAACAAAAACCTTTATGTACTGTGTTCCTACATACAGAATTACAAAAGCTTTGAATGGACCACTTAACAAAACGTCATTTTAAATTGCTTTGGAATCCACATCATTTTAACACGTTCAGATGCATTACTTTCCACCACTTGATTTTCCTCCCATGAGCCGCCTAAATCGTTTAAGTAATGACTGATGTAGTAAATTATGGAATTGTGCAGCTGGGAAGACTGAAAATGTGTTTCTCCACAATTCACTGCACATAATGCTAAAATACTGACTAAACATGGAAATCATCATGATATTCAGTGAGTCCATTCTCGTGAGATCGTTCAGAATCGTTCGTTTATTCTTTCACTTCCGACACGTAGGCTACCCCTTGGATATTTTGTTGGTGTAGAAAAGGCTACAATTCTCTACAGAAAAGCAAAAGACAATCACAGCTGACAAATGTCAGCAAACGAGCCGCCCTTTCTTGAGAACTTAGCACAGCAAAACTGAGACGCAATGCTGATATTATTTAAAAACGCACAAACAGATAAATGTTTCCCACGATTAACCCCAACTATGGGTATCCCGTTTAATCCCATTTTACCAAAGCTGCTACTCACAGATTCAAATCTATTCCTGAACGAGGAGAGGACTGCGAACCTGAGTGATATTAATCGATATTTCGAATCAAAGCGGGAAATACTTCCAAACCCGAACAGAAAGTTCACCTACCGAAGTCCTTTATGCGGACAGGCCAACTGATGGCAGGCAGGTGTTGTTGAAAGTCGTTAGAGTCCTTTTAAACAACGATGATGAAACGCTGGATACCTATGCCAAATTGGATGATGGTTCGGGGAGAACGATATTGCTACCTGCTGCTGCCCAGAAACTTGCACTTCAAGGAACACCAGAAGATCTACTACTGTGGACAATTAGGCAGGATGTACAGACTATAAGCGGCACATCTGTGTCCTTCTATATCTCTCCTGTTGCGAGCCCCAAGAGCAGATTCTACATCAATGGAGCTTTCATTGCAAACTGCATTAACTTGGTGGAGCGCACCTACTCTATGAAGCAACTCCAGAAGAAGTAGCCTACCAATACAGCCATTCAGAAATGTCTGACAGTTGTTGTTGATCGGGAGCGATCATTCGCACTTTATAATTGCGATTGAACCTGTTAGGATAGGATCAACTGGGGGTCCTGTAGCCCTCCACACCAACTTGGGGTGGACTTTACAAGGACTGGCGATGCTAGTCAGCCCGCTCATCCAGGCACAACAGTGTCTTCTAACCTCAGTTAATCCACAAGGGAGTGAGATGACGAAGTCCATAGAAAGATTAGGGCAGTTAGACATCACCTCATTCAGAAGTGAGAAATTGATGACCTATCCTAAGAAGGATAATGAGACCATCGGCCTCGAAGGCAAGATCACTCACGTTGAAAGGGAGGTACTCATCGACAGGTGAACCCACTACTCCACCGGAAGACTAGGGTTCGCTGTCAAGCAAGAAAGAAAGCAGCTAGGAAGAAACCCAGCTGCCGACATCCCCTGGGACAAGATGAAGAAGAAGCTGATGGAGCCCAATGGATGGAGCCACGTGCCCCCTTTCCTCCTAAGGAGCCAAGAGTTATGGCCAGAGGACCCAGTGGTGGATTAAAGAGAGGACAAGTCAGAGCTCCGCAAGGCTGCCGTCAGTGGCATTACTTCCCCTGCGTGGAACCCTCTGGTTTAGTGAAAGGAACCATTGCAGGTTACAGCGGAGGAGTTGCATGGGGTGGCCAACCCAGGTGGTCACTATTTCTAGAGAGCTCACTTGGACCAGTGGTCCAGAGTGGGTATATGCAGAGACCCAACGTTCCTTCCAGATTTTGCGAAGGCGCTGGGCCATTTGTTGTCATTGGCACGCTGGCTGTCGCCAATGGCAGGAGGAATCTGCCGTACCTATTGAGGGCAGACCTTCCCTTGGCTTGTCCGAGGCTCTTCGAGCTCACCTTTGACTATTCCAGGATGGACCATTTCGGACCACTGGAGCTTCTAGACTACTTTCATCGGATCAGAGGGACCCGGAGCCGATACCCCCACTTAATATTGATGGGGCAGCCCGATGGACCTTTACCGTAAGTCATTATCCTGAATTGGAAGACATGGAGACAGTTGTTGACAAGGAGACAAGTACTCGCTGATATCACTCAGACTGGAGATCCTTCCTGCTATCCTATCCAAAGAAGACAAAGACAACTCTACACCTCCCTACCAATGAAACTTCAGTGCTTTTATTGATAGTAAATGTATTTCATACATGTATTGTAAAGGTATTTTCATAAATTTAGGGGCGGCTGTAGAAAAGGTCCTCAGTTTCCTGGAATTCAGACAGAATGTTCTGTTCTCTTGCCTTGTTAAGTACTATTAATCTTATTGTTACTAACAATGGTCTCCTAGGCTAGGTGGAACCATAGCCATTATATTATTCTCATCGCCTTAGTGATGGAAGATCTTAAGATTATAAATGTCAGTTAATCTCAGCGTATATGAGTTTTGGATAGCCTTTGATAGAAGCGGTAGGGAGAGCCCTTGAGAGAGCGGAGCTAGTTTTTGGAGAGCTCTATATTAGCGTTCAAGCGTTCAAGCGTTCAAGCGTTCAAATGTTCAGTATCACCACCATCATCAACGCCAGCAGCATGGACAACATCGACCCCTCCACCATTGGACAGAAGCTCACCAATGGCACGGCCCACGTGGGAAGACCCATCCTCAGTCAACTGCGGTTGAGGGACGAGGAGCATATGGAAAACGTGGGCACCAGGTACCAGAAGACCAACGCAGAGATTGAGATAAAGAAAATCAACAGAAAGGAGTTCTGGGAGCAGGCCAAGCGGGAGGAGGAGCTGCGGAAGGAGGAGGAGCGCAAGAAGGCCACTGAGGAGCGGCAGCGATTCGAGAAGGAGCGCATAGAGCTGGAGAGGCATGAGCAGAAGGAGCGAGACCAGCGGTACCGCGAGAGGGAGCGGCAGATCAAGGAGCACAGGAGGAAGATGCAAGAAGAGGAGGAAGCCAGAGAGAGGACAAGAAATCAGACCCTTATTATGGAGCCGAGCTGTGTCGATAGCGCTCAGGACAAGAAGGAATCAGAAGTGGAGGAGGCGGCAGCCATCATTGCCCAGCGGGCCAATAACCCACGGGAATTCTTCAGGCAGTGCGAGCAGGCCATGGCCACCGAGTTCAACAGCACTCCCACCTCCACCCACAAGAGTGACTTTGCGGATGGGACCCCGGAACATGCTGCAGAGGGTCTCTCACCCACACCCATCCCCACCATCGTCACCACACCCATCCAGAAAGAGGACAACTACCAAAACGTCTGGGACCCTGAGCCCGAGCACCACGCCCCGGTCCAGGAGTCGGCTCTCGCAAAACCTGTTCAGAGCATTGCTGGCCTGGCCAGAGAGACATCAGATTCCTCGCCTAGTCAGAAAGATCACGACCTCTCAGACTTCGGGGTGCAGCCCACTGTCCCGCCCCAGCAGGAGATGGACCAACTCCTGGACCTATGGGAATCGCTGGGCCCCACCCCAGCCACAGCCCCCTCCCAGGCGTCCCACCTGATGGACCTGATGGGTGACTCCGAGGAGGCTGGCCTACCTGACGTGAGCTCCGGCCTCCCGCAGCTCCTCCTCAGCTTCGACGACCCATCTGAGGTACATACGGCTGAAATACACGAACCAGCTCCAGGAGAGCGTTCCTGACAGTGATCTCCACTGTATTTACAGTACTTTGATTTATCAGCAGTTCCCGAAGAACGGGACTGCGGAACGGTCTCCACTACAGTTGGTCCGTTAATTAAAATGGTATTAAAGGCATTTAAATTGTATTTATGTAGTCGTGTACCTTTAATTAATTATATATGTTACAAGATTTTTTAAAAACTACGTTTCTTGTACATACTTTATACGGAGTCCGGATATCACGGTTGCGAATGGTTCGATATTGCGTCGGCTGAGCGGGTCATGTTCTTATAATAAAAAAGCGGGGTGAACAGCGCTTATTCAAGTGTCCACCCAACTACCAACAAGTATGTACAGCAATTCCCTGCGGGGTAACTCACAGTGCAGGACACAACACATAGAGTGGATGAACAAAAACACAACGGAGACACAACAACACTTTTACACACTCAGGGCATAATAGGTGCACAACTGCACTATGCTATTACAACACGTTTTATAGCAATTTACACTTCCGCTGTGCCAAGTACCTCGGCAGTCTGGCTGTGCTCAGTCTCCCTTCATCAGTGCCACAATGTAAAGGTGACCAGTGGTACTCAGAGTACTGTGTGGGTACTCGGTGTAGTGCCAGCATTAATAGTTGTCATGCACATAATTGTAATGAAGATTGTTATTGTAGAATGTCATACCTGTGATGCCTTGAGTCTAAAAGTGCTGTACTGTGTTGTGTCCACGTTGACGGTCGTTCCTCCACCCTGGGTGTAAATGCCACACCAGTGAGAGCAGGTGGTGCTGCTGTAAATAGTTGTGTTGCTACAGACTTGAGTACATTTGTGTTCATCCAACTCTGAGTCCTGCGTTTATTATCATGACGCACTGGCTCACCACAGTGGTGTCAGAGTCAGGGATGCAAACAGACAGAGAAGTTGACAACTGATCCAGCAACTCCAGTGCAGAGAAGTGCAGAGGGCGTCGGAGGGAAGCAGCGGTAGACCTAATGGAAACGAATGGAATGGGAACCAAGCACTGGGCCTTCCCGGAGTGACCTGATGGATCAGCTGCATCTGCAAGTAAACTCACCAGTTGTAGACAAGGCCCTCAGTCTTCTAGAATCTTCTAGAATTTAGGTAGAATGTTGTGTTCTATTGCCCTCGTTAAGTACTATAAATCTTAATGTTACCAGCAACGATCACCTAGGTTACGGAGAACCATAGCCATTATATTATTCTCATCGCCTTAGTTATGGGAGATCCTAAGATTATAAATGTCAGTTAATCTCAGACTATATGAGCTTTGGATAGCCCTTGATAGAAGCGTCAGGGAGAGCCCTTGAGAGAGCACAGGTAGACCTTGGAGGGCCCCACTTTAGTGTTCAGTGTTTACGTGGAACGTTGTGTAACTTGCTTAGCTTGAACCTGAATAAAGCGTCTACCAGGATCCTAACAGTGGTGTTCTAGACGACCCATCTGAGGTACCTACGGCTGAAATACATGAACCAGCGCCGGGAGAGTGTTCCCGACAGTGATCTACACTGTATTTACGGTCCTTTGAGTTATCAGTGGTTCCCGAAGAACGGGAATGAAAAATGGTCTCCACTACACCAATGAAGCATGTTCTTGTGTCCACTTCATTATAAATTCAGTTTCAGGTTTCAGAAAATTTCAAACTGCAGTAATGAACCTTATGTGAGTACGAAATATAATAGAAATCTATTGCATTTTTAGGGTACAAGATCTATGGTAAAGCCCAAAATTCATTTTGTGATTGGGCAAGGATTATTGGTGTGGGACAATGTCTCGGATCTTGACAGAGTATTGAATGACAAGGATTCGACAGCAATCAAGACTGTAATGGGGAGTTTTCTTTTGATGGCAAGGGGCAGGGCAACAGCTGAAAGATCAAAAAGTGTACATCCAACAAAATAAAAGCAGCCTTTCTTGGCTGATGCTTCAAGAATAAACAGGAATTGAAGTGAACTGATGGGGTCTTGCTGCTAGCATCAACACTGTGATTCAGATTACCGGGGCAAAGATAATCAGAACAAAGCAATAAATACATGACACACAACACGGCAGGAGAAACAACTCAATTGTGATCGTCTGGGCACCTGACCCATCCACAGAAGACTTCATCTTAATTGATGAAGTCCCTTCTGAAATAACAGGATCAGAATTGTGATCAGGGAGTCAGTTGAGTCACTGAGGAGACAGATGTAGGTCAGTAATACTGGACAGACAAGCAAATTCAGCCATAACGTGATTTAAGGGAAAGTGATTTAAAAAATAATAATTAACACTGTCTCTAAAACACTGACATGCTATATAGAAAAAAAAAATCTTTTACACAGCTTTGACCAGCAGTAATTGTATTGCTTTTTGCGGAGATGGAGAGAGACAGAATACAATACTGCCCAAGTAATCAACTGCAAGGCTGAAGAGGGGGTTGAGGGCTGGGGGGAGAGCTAAAATTATATTTCCTCTTTCACTAGGGACAACAAAAACAAACCAATAGCAAGCGCTTTACACTACAGGGTTCCTCAGTGCGGAAGCCAGCACTGTGGTCAGGATTACTGAGGCCTGAAACAAAATACATCAATTCATAGTCGACACAGGAACTGGAACAAAAACCGGATAAGTGTGGTTACCATGCTGTTCTCATATACCGTTTTCACAGAACCTCAGTTAGGAGGCATGAGGTTCTCCATATACCGTTTTCACAGAACCTCAGTTAGGAGACATGAGGTTCTCATATACCGTTTTCACAGAACCTCAGTTAGGAGGCATGAGGTTCTCCATATACCGTTTTCACAGAACCTCAGTTAGGAGACATGAGGTTCTCATATACCGTTTTCACAGAACCTCAGTTAGGAGACATGAGGTTCTCATATACCGTTGTGCTATTACTACTCCTCGTCTATCATGATTAAAATTGCAGTGAGCTACTGGCAGTATCTAGGTCAAGTGTTCCGTCACAAAGCTAAGCAGCAGACAGAAAAGATTGTTCAATTTCCGGCAACTCATCTATGTCTGAAAAAGATGCACTTATGATATTCAGGTGTCGGTCTACAGGCCTACATCAGAGCTGCCTTGTTTCAAATCATGCAAAGTGCTGGGTGGTTATCCCCTCCCTAGTGTGTTAAGGCTGGTGTGTTTTGCCTGAAAACGCAAATAATAGGCTAAGTACAACAGGTGAAGCTATAATGAGGTCCAGAAAACTTTGGGTTTAAGATGCACATAAATAACATAAATTAGAAAATATTTGAAGCTTTAATAAATATCTGTAATAAAAAATAAGCAGGAGTTCAGGTTAGCCACCCAAAGTGTTTCTTGATCATTTTAGAAGATAATTCCATATTAGATATGTAATGACAATTAAAGTTCAATAATTAGTTTGATTTATATCAAACTGCTTTCAGTCAAGGCCAATTCAATATTTGAAAAATTCAAACATTAAAAAAGTCTTTACATTACAGTGATTTTATTGTGGGGCCATTGAGTTCACTCCTATTTGAAACGAAAAATGGAACATTTTTCTAAAGATCAAAAAGCTGGAGCTCTGAGTCCCACTCAAAGTTCAGTGTGTATGAAGTTTGCATGTTCTCCCCGTGTCTGTGTGGGTTTCCTCTTGGCGCTCAAGTGTATGAAGTTTGCATGTTCTCCCCGTGTCTGTGTGGGTTTCCTCTCGGTGATCAGGTATATGAAGTTTGCATGTTCTCCCCGTGTCTGTGTGGGTTTCCTCTCGGTGATCAGGTATATGAAGTTTGCATGTTCTC
>JAACJT020001547.1:0-14722 GCA_009936485.2 Gymnarchus niloticus | reverse complement strand
AGTGAGTAATGAATCACCACTCATTACCACATTACACACAGTGAGTAATGAATCACCACTCATTAACACATTACACACAGTGAGTAATGAATCACCACTCATTACCACATTACACACAGTGAGTAATGAATCACCACTCATTAACACATTACACACAGTGAGTAATGAATCACCACTCATTACCACATTACACACAGTGAGTAATGAATCACCACTCATTAACACATTACACAGAGTGAGTAATGAATCACCACTCATTACCACATTATACACCGTGAGTGATTTCATGTCTGTGTGTGTTATATTGCTACAGTAACTCCTTGCAATTTCCTTTGGGACAAATAAAGACTCTGTCGTCTGTCTACCCATAATTACGTATCTTTCATGGAATCTAAAAATAATTTGACCCGTCAAGTGTGCTGAAAAGCGCTGGTATTTTTGGGATCAATACATCTTAATGTCTATAATTGGTTTTGACATCAAGCTTGCAACGTCTGCCAGTTGCCCAGGAGATAAAAATATTCAAGGTCCAATTATATTTCATACATAATCTACACCAAACAAATCCCCATTTCACACCATTGAAAAGAATACTTTGATTCCTTGAAATCTCTAGAATGTTCCAAGTATCTGATCATCGATAAAACGAGATTAAAACTGCAGCAGTCACTCTGTTCGCTCGGTCTGAGAGATGATATGATACATTTCAACAGCGCTTAACAAGGAAGGTCTCATGTTGTCAGAGAGGTAACTTCACTGCCGTGTTGATGGGGGATCAAAATCTGGATTCTCTTTCGAAATGTCAACGAAGGGAGGTGTCACTACATATGGCCTGGGGGTGACACCCCAGAGGAGAACAAAGACGTTGACGTCTGATCCCAAAAGAATGCTATGGAGTGAGGCTAGTAGAGATCCATCTCAGATAACTTGGAAAAAAAAAAACCACACACCACGCAACATTACGCCGGAAAAAGTTTCACGAATCTATGAAACACGGTTGCATGTCAATGGGCTGTGAAGATGTGACCACAGTCAATCTAAACAGAAAATATTTTGCAGCAAATCACAGTTACATGCTGTCAATGATCTCTGAAGGACTACATTTAATGTCCTCACATCTGTCACTGACCTGTCCTGTTATCAAGTGCTCTGATGACACAAGAACCCACTCTGAGAAACGGGGACACTGGTGTGGTGGAGATGTCCCTTCTACTGATAGCATGTGACTGTTCTCATTCTTGTGACTGATGTGCTCTGGTTGAAAACGTCCCGTTGATCCGAGATTTTAACGTGCAATAGAGAACTCAGCCAGGTGCAGGAAGGGAGATAGAGAGAGGATGTCAAGGAGATAAGGAGGGGTAAGGAATAAGAGAGCGACAGCCCTGGCATGGAAAATAGATGACAACACTCGGCAGCTTTCCAGAGCAAGGAGCTCTGCGCGGTGGTAAGTAGGCATGTGAGCCGCCATTTGGCGACTGCTGTTCGCGTACAGCTGGAGAAATTTACCAGGCAAGCAGAGACTATATTAAAAAGGGGCATCCTCATTTGTAATTACGAAATTAACCAGGAATGCCATGCCTCATGCAGGTGTTCACACATGCTAGCACGTGCCTGCATGTACAGACAGACAAAGGTATGCAGGCATGTAAGCGGACAGACTGAGTTTTCATGATCAGGGAAGCTCCACCTTCCCAGGTGAAATGAAGTCAAATCGAAATTCAAGGCCTAAAGCGCCACGACGCACAGTACGGTCTTACTCTTAAATGACAGGCATTGCACTTGGGTCTTCAAAGTCTTTCGAGGTGACACAGAGCTTTGCCCAGGCTCACTTATCATACCCTGACAACTGAGTCATCATATAAGGTTTTAGCTCTTAAGCCTTCTTAAAATTTACCTGAAGGTCAGACACTAGATGCTCGACACACCAACTTTGGCTACACACTGCACGACTCTCACTGCACCCATTGGCTGCTAACGTCACTCGATTCCCCGCACAGAGGTGACGTCTCCGGGTCTGAGTCCCAGGAGGGTGAGCGTGTCACAGATGCAGACAAATATGTTTATTTGCGACAAAACAGTTCTAAGTTTAGCAGCTAACATCAGTCCCTGTGTCGAGTCACATGCAAATGTGACAGTGAAATGTGAAACCTATTAAACCGTGTCACACTATGATGATGTGTTGGAAAAAAAAGTCAAACTGGAGTGAATTTAAAGTTCAGCGTCGCTGTTCAAAGCAGCTCTTGCTGCACCTCCATGTTAATGTCACATTGAAAATGTGATGGGAGCCATGGTGAATGGGAGATCCTGAAGCACCAATCAAAGCTGGAGCTCAATGAGGCTTCAAAACCCATAGTGAATGGGAGATCCTGAAGTACCAATCAAAGCTGGAGCTAAATGAGGCTTCAAAACCCATAGTGAATGGGAGATCCTGAAGTACCAACCAAAGCTGGAGCTAAATGAGGCTTCAAAACCCATAGTGAATGGGAGATCCTGAAGTACCAGTCAAAGCTGGAGCTAAATGAGGCTTCAAAACCCATAGTGAATGGGAGATCCTGAAGTACTAATCAAAGCTGGAGCTAAATGAGGTTTCAAAACCCATGGTGAATGGGAGATCCTGAAGTACCAACCAAAGCTGGAGCTCAATGAGGTTTCAAAACCCATAGTGAAGGGGAGATCCTGAAGTACCAATCAAAGCTAGAGCTAAATGAGGCTTCAAAACCCATAGTGAATGGGAGATCCTGAAGTACCAACCAAAGCTGGAGCTAAATGAGGCTTCAAAACCCATAGTGAATGGGAGATCCTGAAGTACCAATCAAAGCTGGAGCTAAATGAGGCTTCAAAACCCATGGTGAATGGGAGATCCTGAAGTACCAACCAAAGCTGGAGCTAAATTAGGCTTCAAAACCCATGGTGAATGGGAGATCCTGAAGTACCAGTCAAAGCTGAAGCTCAATGAGGTTTCAAAACCCATGTTAATGCCAGGCAGGCATATTTTTAAATTATAACAATTATTATTAATTATGCCAGTGGTATTTAACTTTGGTTCTTGGGCATCCAACTGGTTACAAGCAACAGTGCTACCAGCTACCATTAGGATGGTCAGCTGTCGATATAGAGAAAAATGGCACCTTGGTACTTTGGCAACCTTCTCGTTGAATTCTCACTCATTTTAGAGTAATATTCTGACACGTTATCAAATTAAATCAATTTATTTGTCACATACTATCATAGTTGGTAGAATGCAGTGAAATGTTTTATGCCTAACTCCTAGGACTTCTGGACATAAATTAAACAAACAAAATACAAGCTAAAAATAAAAATATCAAAATAAACTGTATTTGCAGCATTAAGAGACAGATAGAATAGTCACACTTATTAATGCCACAAGGAATCTATGATTCGTTTATGCAACAATACATTTCAGCTTGGAACTTTGTCAATGTACAGGCCAATGGAACATCTGGGACTGGGAGTTTGGATCCCAGGATCAAACAAGGTTCAATTCAACTGAATGAGGCTACCATTAGCAACGTGAACTTTATTCAAGATGAAGAGGTGATCTATATTGATACTCCAAGGGGACCCAAGTGCAGAGATAGAGCTTTAATCATGAGAGAACGGGAGATCGCAGAGAGGCAGGGTCAAAACCAGAAGGATCGTCACTTTCCAAAGCCGAAGGGCAATCCAAATCTTAATGAAGAGTACAGGAAAGATGGGGAGAGCCAGACTGTACACTGAGTAAAGCAAACAAGTCCAAATTGACAGGCAAAACGGGACGATGAAGAACTACCAAGGACCGTGCAGAGGGAAGTCAGTAATCGGGAATGAATGTTCAGTATGGTCGTAAAATTCAATACCTCGCAGCTAACTGGAGCGTTGTGAGGCTTCTTTGTAGGTCGATGCATAGTCCACAGGAGTGTTAATACTCAGGGAAGGGAGATCGATGATGAGTTGGACGTGACTGGCCGGTTGTGGGCGTGACAAGTCCATCTCTAAATGACCCTCTTAAGGCTTCTCAGTGTTCCTGCTTAGGGTTCCTCATGCAAGCCTCCCTCTGCATGCGGAACCTCTTCTTCACAACTTGCCATAGGATACCTGAGAGATGGCCAGCAGGGGGAAATGCAGACCAAGCGCCTGTAGTGCAATACTCAGGCATATGGCTCAGCAGGATTTCAAAGGCCAGCTAACAGTAAGAGACGAGATCTGTAGGGTGTTGAGCAACCCCTGACCTGAAAGTCTGGAAGAAGCCATGGGGTGTGGAAAATCTAACAGGTTTCAAGTCACCACATGACGCAGAGTACAAATATTTTCTCTATGGGCCTGCATACACTTTGACTGGAAAGTAAAAATGTAATGTTGTGGGAACCCCCCTTCATTTCATGCTATGACATGTTTCATTTTTTGTTTGATTAAACAAATTTAACAAGGTAACAAAAGTGCAGTACTTGGCAAACAGCTGCATAATGAGTACAAGCTCATGTTTGCAGATGTTGGATTTGCTTAGAAAAACATTTGGGAAAAGCAGCCACTAGGATGCAGAGATGGCTGGCAGCCCGTAAGTCGACTGCCACACGAAAACCGTCTCTCCGCTCGTTTAATGGGCTGAAATGGAATTTCCAGTAAGGTTACACTAGTGCTGGGTTCCCAAAGGAAAACCCTTATTTCATCCACCATGTCTCCAAATCTTCTCTCTTTGAAAATGCACATTTTAACAGGAAATAAACTGCTTATGCAGCACTGAAATATAAACTACAACCAGAGGGATGAAGGGTCCCACGATGCCACTGACAAAGAAACACGGCTCCTCTTGGCTACCCCTCAAACCCTTCACAGTCACGCTGACTCAGGAGATATCACTCGTGCTTCAGCATTAATTCATTTGGCTGGAGCTATGAGGCTTCTCACAAACTCATTCTGCACATCGTACAGACACCCGTGGCTGTCCTTCAGGGACAAGAGCCCCTTATTGATGTCACCAACAATACGGCAGCCGGCTGTTGCAAGAGTACTGTGGTGAACTGGTCAGTAAGACTCTCGATTGAAATAGCAGATCCTTAAACATTACCTGAAGAAAAAAAACCTTTAAAATCTCACATGGCGGCTTCCAGTCCAATATAAACAAATGCGGCAATAGGCAAATAGACTGATTTTGGAAGTAAATATTTTATACCAGCTTAAATGATGTAGACCGTGGGAAAAAACGGGGACCATAAATTCACGGTTTACAGTTTTTTCGCTACTGCTACCTTAGGTAGTCTAAGTCCACATTCGACCGTCTACATATAAATCTAACTCTTAGTCTTGAGGCTGTCAGCAAACTTCTGTGAATTTAGCCTCCCTGGCCAATGCAAATTCAACCAAATGCTTCAAAATGCTGGCTAACTGCCTTTAACCCTCTTATAAAAACCATACGGGTTACCGGTTTGTTGGCCATCTGTGTCAACATACACAAGATTATGCCACAAAGCTCATTCCTGACTTAGCCATCTGAAATTCCATACATCCTCCAGGAGGAACTTTGGCTTGCTGGGACCCCCCTGCTGTAACCAGACACCCCGGCGGTCCCAGCTGGCCCTCGTTGCTCATGTTAACCAGTGCACAGCCATCCCACCGGTGAGTTCATGAAGGTCAGGAGCCTAATGCACATTCTCAAGAGGCACTCCTTATCAACTTATCGTTACTCAACATGGACAATTAGCCTTGTCACATACGGTGAGAGGCACGTCATCACTTTTACTTGATCCCATTATGTAATGAACAAATATTTCATACAATTTTAAGCGAACAAAGCAAATGAACACGCAGTTCATTATAAGTAAAACATATAACACATGCTGACCAAAGATGAAATTCCTCAAAATTACACACAGAACATACTTTCAATAAAGTTATTTTGGGCTAACTACTATGAAATACTATATATGCTTTGTTCATTAAATTTAGCTTGAACATTTTCTCCCTCGATTCACTCCTTTGTTAGACTCGCATCCCAATTAATATCCATTTGAAAACAACTCTTTGAAACAATGAAAAATCACATTTTAACAAAACAGCGCTTAAGTTACGAACTTTTGATAATTCATCTTCACTGCAGTCTACGTTCTCTGACACTTAAGTTTTTTGACGAAGAATACACCGTTTGAAAAATTCCGAAATCATTAAAAATACTGTTAAGGTTTAACGAAGACGAGACACTATCCGTTATTTCTTAACCGTTTATCTGTTTTTTCTTAACCGTTTACCCATTATTTCTTAACCGTTTACCCGTTTTTTCTTAACCGTTTATCCGTTATTTCTTAACCATTTATCCGTTTTTTTCTTAACTGTTTATCCGTTATTTCTTAACCGTTTATCCATTTTTTTTTTAACCGTTTACCCGTTATTTCTTAACCGTTTATCCGTTTACCCGTTATTTCTTAACCGTTTACCCGTTATTTCTTAACCGTTTATCCGTTTTTTTTCTTAACCGTTTATCCGTTATTTCTTAACCGTTTATCCGTTTTTTTTCTTAACCGTTTACCCGTTTACCCGTTATTTCTTAACCGTGTACCCGTTTTTTTGTTCTTTGTCTTTCGTCACCAGGCGTGGTGTTAGGTAGACCTGCCTTTCTTTCTTTTTTACAAGTTCTCGGCCATAGCAATATTTCTTAGATTGCCCCTTTCCCAAAAGAATCCCTCATTTCGTTAGAAATCACCAAAGTAGCTGAACGTTCCCTATGCACTGAGCTTCTACAAGTTCAGCAGCCGGACTCCCAGAGCATTCCCGCAGGCAGCTTGCGTCCCGCCGTAAATAATAATATAATAACGTGTGCAGCCCACGGAGTGCCCCGTCCTGGAGCTTGAAAGCTTCAGAAGTCAAGACTGGGCAGGGTGAAATACCTCCAGGTGAATGACACTTAGAAACCAGAGAGAAAAAGCCCTGCATAGGCAGATGTCGGCTTCGTGCAGCCATGCAGTAATGAAGAATCCCATCTGCCACGTAATGAAGCCAGGTAGCCTGCATTACTGCAGCTGCATTCACCATCAGCTTCAGGAAGAAGGCATGCATTTTCTCACATAAGACAGAGTTTTACCACAGCACACGGCGGTCCACGGTCCCAGCACAGGACGCAGGGCTTCACCCAAAGCTGTCGCCTTCAGGGGGACCTCCAGAAGTCCCCGGTGGAGGAGCCACTCACCATGACCTCCCCGTGGGTCCCACACGCATCCGAGCGAAGCCTCTTTCGTCCGGGTTCACCTCCGGGCGGGGCTCCAACATCTGTCCGGCTTCCAGCTGTGCGCGCTGGCTTCTCGGGACCCGACGGCAGTCAGCCGGCACAGGACGTCCCTCTGAACTGCATGCATTTATTCCGATGACAGCCCACTATTCTTAATTACCACCATGCAGACAAGTGCATCTTCTGCTCCATGCAGACGTGAAGGGTGGGGAACGCACAGGAGGTGTGAATGCATTAGGCAGGTTAAAACAGCCTCGACGACATAAAGATAGACACAGGCGAACTTTTCCAGCGACTTCAGCCAAAACTTCGGTTCTTAAAGAGTCCATCATGTACCCCCCCAAGAGGCCCGTTCCCCTGGAAGGGCTCGTTTCACAATAAAAGCCCTCCCTGTGGTCTCAGACATGCTGGGTATCGACTGCCAGATATAAAGGGGAAAATATGCTATTTAAATTGCAGTGACATATTTGATTATACATTCCCTCATATATTAAAATAAATAAATAAATAAATAAATAAATCATATGAGGTCTCCTTCAAATGAATTGCAGAACGATTTAATGCAAATGTTTTGGATGATATTCAATCAGAAATCTGCTATCGCTGCCAAAGCAACTTAATGCAAGATTTAGAGCCAGATCCTTAGAATAAACAAATTAATGCCACCAGATAAATACGCTGTAGCAGGGGGAGAAAAATGCAAACATGTATCCTGTGCGCATAATAGAATGCATACTGTATGAGAATAGAATAGAATAGAATAGAATGGAATAGAATGGCAATGCCTTATTTATCTCTGGGAGGTAAAGAGAATCTACACTGCCATACAAGTCCATCCATCCGGTCCTGCATCCTTCAGTTTTTTATTCTGGTCAGGTTAAGGGGCAGTATGGATCCTATTCCAGCCAGGACAGGGCACGAGGCAGGGGTACACCCTGGATGGGATCCCAGTCCATCACAGGGCACGAGGCTGGGGTACACCCTGGATGGGATCCCAGTCCCTCACAGGGCACGAGGCTGGGGTACACCCTGGATGGGATGCCAATCCATCGCAGGGCATGATGCCCCTTGTCCATGTTTTTAACCATCTTATTAGATTTAAAAATAGTTCATCCACCATGTTGGTTTAGCTAGAATCTGCTTAAAACAGTCAACTTATAAAACGTGTTCAAATATCAAGAAGACTGTGACTATCTGGGGATGCCACACCCCCTGATCTCCCGATCCTCAGCGCCAGAGCCCATGGCTCCCCTCAGCTGGGGCCTGCATTCCACACAACTAGAGTGGAATGTGGGAGGAGCCACAGCTGGCACCCGTTGACAATTAGCCCATCTGAGGCATGAAGGAGCAGGAGCAAGATAGGGAGGGAGAGACAGGACTTGTGGGCCCGTTGCAGGACAAGCCACTGGGTCAGGATGGGCAGTGGAAGTGCTGAGAGAGACCACCACCACCTGCCATGAAGAGTGATTGTCTCCCAGGACCATGTGACCTCATCTGGTCACATCCCGCTCCCCCTGCCCTGTATGTGGTACAATGTCCTTCTGTTCCAGTCCATAAAGGTAACTCCCTTTGGGAGTTACAACCACATCTTTGGTGGTCTGTGTCCTTCCCCTGACAAGACATTTTAAAAGATATGCTTTTTAGGAATTAAACAGCTTTGTTTTGTAAGAAATGATTTCAATATAACTGACTAGGCACCTTTAGGAGTGATAACCCCAGAGACACTCAGGAAGGCCTGGATACTTTTAAAACTTTTTTTTTTTATTATTGCATTTCTGGTGTTATATTTCTGGTCTGGCGAAACTGGGGCAGAAGGGGTGTCAAATTTGTCATCGTTGGCATGATTTTTCTCCCAGCAGCCCCTTGGGCTAGAGGGAAGCTCACTCTCAGCACCCCAGGCTCATTGGATGTTCTGACGTGGAGCATGTGAGCTGGGTAAGACAGGTACATCAGTGCTGGCGCACCATGGATGGATGGATGGATGGTGGATCAACAGATGTCTGCTTGTGGGTCTTTAAAGTTTTCTACATGCATGAAAGGCATAAAAATTCTTTTTTAAATGAAATGGAAATGGGTCAAATAGACCAGCAACATAATAGGAAGATAGAGAAAAGTACAGCCTGTTTATTATTTTGAAATTGTTAATTGCATATTGATTAAAACAACAGCATATTGATGACGACAGCAGATTGCTATAAAATATTGCATTCCAGATCGATATTTCATGTAATTTCAAACCTAATTTTATTGCTCTTCAGTTAAGGATCGTGCATTTCTGTTGAAAAGCAGTAAACACGTTTCTTACCTGGTTTGTTAGGAAAGCACTGTCTAGCTGCGTTCTGATTGTTACACCATGCTGCCGTGAGGGGCTCCTATACCTGCCTTGTTATTTAGACTACACACATGCAAAGAAAGCATCCGTCTGTTTAGGCTGGAAGCTGAAAGTGACCATTTCTGGATCTTTAGCACCTTGTAGTGGCCAAAGAGAGACGCTCTAGCTTTCAGAAAGTATGGACTAATCTGAAAAGGGAGATAAAGAGCAAAGGTGGTTAGCACTTAAGCCATATAGAGATGTGTGAAGGACATTCAGAGCAAAGTTACAAGCATAATGAACTTTTCTTCCTTGAAGTTATCTGGTCTAGTGGTTCCCTTTCCATATGATCTGATGACACTGCAAAATTCAAAATATCTTTCGGGGGGTGTCTTACTTTAGCAGCAGTCCGTAAAAAGTCCAGTAGGAGCCAGCCAATCCAGCTCTTCAACTCGATCACCTGACCGCCTCCTCCTACATGCTGTTGTCCATCTGACTGTCCTCCCTCGCTGTTGTTCACCATATCGCATCAATGGACGGTCGGTGCCGGCCAGAGGAAGATGGGCTTGAGTCTCCCAGGTTTTTTTCCTCCTCACCACTGTCGCCTTTCTCTTACTCTCTGGGGCCCCTGGGCCCAGGACTATGTAAAGCGTTTTGTGACAGTGCTCCTTGTTAAAGGCGCTATATAAATAAAATTGAATTGAATTGAGTGATTCTGTTCATTAATAAACTATAGGTGCAAATCAAGAGGAAATAATGTTGCATTGCACTTCTAGAGTGAGAGGGGATGTTGGACTCCATGACGGTACTGTTGTGAGGTTTGCTGTCTTGTATGACAGTGGTGTTAAAGTGACATGTTCTGCCAGCTGAGGGTGGTACTCTTCAGTCTTGCTTGAGTTCCGGGGACCCATTTCATAATGGTAAGGACAGAATTAAAATCGCAAATATCAAAAAATTACTATTGGTATCCCAGAATCATGTTTTAAAAACATTTATTTCTTGAGGCATCATGAGACTAGTCTACTGCTAGCAAAATGTTGAACTTATTTATGCATTTTTCCAACTTAAAATTGCACTTGGCGAGGATAAGACTTGCTTACACAAACTCATAAACGTATATTGATAATCATCTTCGGAAATGTCTTCAGATCCATCGTGAAAACGGCTGAGTGTCTGTCCATGATTGTAATCTTCGACCTTTGATCCAGAGACCTATCAGAATAATCCAGAGTTTCCAACAGGAAGTTCAGCGGGTCCCTCAACGAATGATTAGGGTCACCTGTCCAGGACATAGCCTGCCACATGGTCCATGCTGTCCTCGGTGTTGGCCACGCTTTCTGCCACCTCAGACCGCCCTCGGCACGCTGTGCCGATTGACCCACTGAGGACTGCAGCGAGTCTACGCTATACAAACCACACCATCTTCATCCATCTTATTTCCAAAGTGTAAGTCAAAAACTTTGACTTAGTTATTCTGGAAGTTCATCTTCCCTACCTTGTCTTTAGGCTTGTATGACATCACAAATTATACCCCACGTTCGTTTAAGGTTAATCATTCATTATTTTATTGGGAATGCATTTTGTGTGCACTAAGGAGTGTACATGTCCCTCTAACGATATGGAAAACAAACTGTACAGTAAATCATAAATATAAATAGAACAGCAAATACATGGGCGTTCGCTTGGCCAAACATCGTCATCGTCAGTGCATTTATCATGCAGCTTTTTTTCGGGAGAAAACAATGGCCAAATTGTACGATGTTGTGCAAGAGTGTATACTTCTAGAGTGTCCCAACAACCCCTCTGCAATCTGTGCTCATCAGTATCCAACATTCAGATAGCTACTGGAACAAAGCGAGGGTAAGGATAATTATATTGCGAGTTTCAGATTTGCCACCTGAAACTTTATATACTACTTTACTGCTGAAAGCCAGGTAAAACCAAACCAAGTCAGACTAGTGCCAGTATTCTTGAGATAATCAGCCATACCTTCTACTCATCAAGCCTGGCCTGGCATGCACACTCCTAAGACTTGCTCTTCATTGAGCTGTGAGATCAAAGTGCTGCCCCCTGGTGGGCATTTAATAGCAGGCCCTCACGACCGAGATAGCCAGGAACGTGAAGCTGAGGATGGCCAGCACAGAGGACATGAAGAGAAGCCCTGCAAACACGGAGCTGTCCATGGGCAGCTTCACCAGCTTGGCTTCGGCAGGAATCATGTTGGACAGAGTCAGCATGTAGCCTAGGGGCCAGGCGATGCTGTTCTTGTTTATCTGTGCCAGCAAGAAACACAACAAAGTGGAAAGAAAGTCAAACGCGACCATTAGCTGCACGGACGTGAAGTCAGGACGTGCGAATGCAGTCGACATCATTTCTACCTCTGAGGTGTGTCTCCTGACTACACTGGGCTTGTGATTGCTGTCTTTTTGCTGTAAATTAGAGACTAGAGTCTACATAAAATGCAGGCCTTTGTGCTGGGAGTCTTTGAAAAAAGACGAAAAGAAAAATGTGTAAAATGATAACGGTAGGGAAGGGTGAAAACGGAGGCTCGGAATAATAATGTTACATGCACTTAATGTGTGCTTTTTCCATATCCCAAACTACCCACAGTAATGCACATTCTCCAAGAGCACCAGATCTTTTCCACTCATGTTCAAGAAACTCTTAAGTCCAGCCAAGACATTAGCTGCTATTTAAAATTTGTGACATAGATTTTCAAGATAGATTTTACGTTGTCACTGAGACCTTTAACTGGATGGACATAACAGAAATTTGATGGATATGACTGCACAAGATCAACACGATGCCTTAGGTAAGAATCTGTTAGGGAAATCAGTAAAATCGTAAGGTTATATCACAAAAGGAAATGCCAATATCTTCAAAATCTGACAAGTCTGTCTGGAAATTAGTAATAAACTATGTCAGAAATAAGGCCAAGTAAGTGATTGCATTTCAGAGGAGCCTGTTAGCACTGTATTTTGTAAAATTTACTTGTCACGAGACCACAGTAAAGTCATCAACCCACTTCTTATTTTATTACCCATTTGTGGTGCAAATGACTTACCTCATTTTGAAACTGGATGTTATTCCAACTCTCTGGACTGAATTTATAACCTTCAACCAGCAGAACATATGCTAGATTTGCTGTGTAACAGTACGTCCTCAGATATTTCTCCTTTCTTGAAGATGTTTCTGTTAACTAAAAAAAAAAACTAAACGATAACAGTTTTATACTGGAAAAAAGCCATTTGCCACAATGTGACATTCCCTCTAGCTGGCTTATGTATCAATGCCCAGGCAATTAGGACTCAATCAATTTAAAATGATTTTTGTGATGCATTTTACCAGATTAGTTTGAAAATTCATATCACATCATCCGTTTACTATTATGTTAAATTAGTTCTGTTACAGCAAGACCACAATCTAATAATTAACCTATCATAACTTTAACCTATAATGAATTTATCATAACTTTGATTTCCAGCCACAAAAACGGGATGAAATGGGTGGCAAAGTTTGTTAATTAGTAGGAATAAAGAATAAATTAAAAAACACACACAACAAACGCTCACTTTCTTCCAGGGTAAAGTGCAGTGAGATTGGATTTTGGATGTGAAAGCGTCCAAAGAGAATGTCTGACCGAGTCCAAACATCTCGGTGATGTAAGAGAATCCAGCAAAGGCCTGAAAGGGCAAGCGTGTGTTTAGGTGACAATAAGGAACCAAGATGCCCTGAAAAACACACATTTGTCAGCGTAGATTTGCTGGACTACGCCACAATAACAAAATATATACATATAAATGTAAGGGTAAATATGCTGTACTGTACCACATAGACCCCAGAAACAGGTGGCTGATACACTCCATTGAAGGAGCAGTTGGAACGGCCCTGACAGGAGACCAGGTCGAACGCAGTCCGCACGGCGGCCCCACACAGGTCCGGGTTGCCTGTCCCAACCAAGGTAAGCTGCTGTTTTGGGTCATAGCCGTGCGGCTTTCGGTTGCAAGGCGTCCCGAAGATATACTCAGCAGACATGGTGGTGTTGTAGCCAGTGTGGTAACAGGGGTTTTCTATTCTGCTGGGTGTCGACTTCTGTAACAGAGAGAATCGGATTCTGGGCATTACAGAAGGCGAAAATCACATGGGAAGGTTGAGAGGTCTTCACTTAACGTTCCCGTTGGGTCTAATCAACGAGCTGCTGATTGCCAAATCATGCTAGCAGTCAATACAACCACCACGAGAAGATTTGTTAAGGAAGACTCACATCATGTCTCTGTTACGTGTGTATACGTCTGTCGTATCGTCATTCCTATTTTTTTATTTCTAGTGGCTGGTGTCATTCAAAAGTGTTAAACGATTAAAGAAAAGAACCTTAAAGGAGTGGTTTTCTGTTATTGACCCAGGCCTCAGTTTTTCTGCCTTTCCCTCTGTAATCAGTCATGATGACCATAAAGACATTAACAAATACAGCTACCAGCATGATTTGCCATTTTAAAGACTGATTAATGAGCCTGATTTGCTGTTAGAACAGTTCGTTGGGGTATAATCGCCGACGAGCCAGAAATGAGTCAACAGGAGACCTTAAACCACTTGGTGAGTACTGAAGTATTCAGCAGGAGTGAACACTCGGCATTAGAGACTATCGTGTTACAGACGAGTCATACTTTATTAATGTCAGAGGGCTAATTGGGCAGTTTCTACACGTCCCACCTTGTTCTTCTTATACAGCGGAGAGTACTGGACCAACAACAGCACGGTCACTCTGCTAGATATAGGATTCAAGCTGCCAACATTCCAGACATGCGTACTAATTCACAGAGCCACACACCAAACACGTAAAAACATGTTTAGCTTGTTTTTACACACACTCAGCAGCCAAGTTGTTAGATACCCCTACATAGAATGAAGTAAATCTTGACCCCGTCTACCTGCTGTACGTCTCTTGAACCCGTCTACCTGCTCTATGTCTCTTGACCATGTCTACCTGCTGTACGTCTCTTGAACCTGTCTATCTGCTGTATGCCTCTTGACCATGTCTACCTGCTGTACGTCTCTTGACCCCGTCTACCTGCTGTACGTCTCTTGACCATGTCTACCTGCTGTACGTCTCTTGACCCCGTCTACCTGCTGTACGTCTCTTGACCCCGTCTACCTGCTGTACGTCTCTTGAACCCGTCTACCTGCTCTATGTCTCT
>JAACJT020001546.1:2570-14724 GCA_009936485.2 Gymnarchus niloticus | reverse complement strand
GACAGTGTAGTGGAAGCAATGAACATGAGTTTGGGCAGGCTTCGAGAGGCGGTGGAGGACAGGGCAGCCTGGCGTGCCGTGGTCCATGGAGTCGCGAAGAGTCGGACACGACTGCGTGACTAAACAACAACAAGCTTCACTCTCACGTGTGCATCTTCTGGAGAGCAAGATGGGAGAAAATGAAAAGCACATTCCAATGTACATGTTCAAATGGTAAATGAAGTATTATTTCACCCTACGTGGGCTTTCAGGCACGGCTGTCATCCAGGTCTTCGCCCCATGATGGTTGTCTTGTTTATTGTACACTATTTACTTTGGAGGTCCCTCCCAAGGGAGCAGGGTCTAAGGAATGGATGAGATTTGTGAGTGAGAAGAGAGGAATGACGAGACGTCTCTCCAGCCTTTTCTCTGGGGGACATTTCTGTTGGGCAGAGTGTTCTGCTTGCTCCTGATGCCTGCTTGGAAAACAGACAAAACCGTTATGAAATGCCGTAGCGCTTGTCACATTTTTAGCCAAGCCTTTTTATTTTAGCCACTCCCCCACAGGACATTCTCTCTCAGAGTTACATCTAATGGTGTGATTAAAGGAAAGATCAATAAGTTAATTCGATTCACTGTGCTCACAGCTTGAAGCATTAATAGCCCGGTTGGCACAATGTGCCCAGCAGCTGTTTTTATGAACCTAGGTCCATATGCTCCGCGTGGCGAGCCGGGGGTCATGCCACAGTCTGGAGGCCCAATTAGACCCCCTCCTGGGTAGCTGTAACCCCACATGTGTTTGATCGGGTGGAAGCCACAAGGCAACTCACTGAAGGGTGACACTGCAGTGCAGCATCATGGGTAAATTCTTGAGTTAGCAGAGCAGAGGACAGTCACTTATTTCATATGTGATATTTACAGTGTAATTTTAGACAAGTTTCACAATGAAAAACTCCAATCCTGGTCAAGCAAAAATAAATTAAGAAAATAAATAAAATACTAGTTTTTATTGTTTCAGTACGTGCATGTAACTTTATATGTAGCTGACATCAAAATGACATTATTTATTAGATTGAGTGTGAAATGAGCAGTAGCCAGTCATAATTATACATCAAGGTAACAAATTAATGTTATGATATTAATTTAGCAATCACACACAGCAGATGTACCTGACCACAACTATCGCTCTTTAACCGTTTAACTTCCTGTCAGTAACGCAAAAAAATACTCCTTTAAATACAAACATAGGTGATGGCATGGCTTTCGACGAGATAAGACTGACACAGTACAAGCACACAGTCAGGGTTTGCCACCTGCATCAACGGCTCCACCGCAGCTATCGTGTTCTACGGCGTCGGCCGAATTTGTTATAAAATCACAGTAACAGAACAAAGTTAAAGAACAGCATTAAAGCGAGTAATTGTATTATCTTCAGGACTGTGCATGCATTAGGAAAACTAAAGAGTTCTGAAAATGACAGGATGCCATCTGCCCTCTTAATGTCGGTGTGTTTTTCAGATGCAGTAAAGTATCTGAATGTTACTGTGTGCACAGTGTTTGTTCATCCCCTGGTGTTCAGTGGCACACTTTAACACAGCTGTGAAGTTCATCTCAGAACGTATGCTCCAAGTACACTGAAAATGGAGGTTTTATATCATCCTGGTGTTCTCCAGGCCCATCAACATATAAAATCCACCCATCCATCTTCTGTTTATCCTGGTGAGGGTCATGGGGACCGGGAGCAGACAGTACACGACACAAGGGTGGGGTACATTCTGGATGAGCTGTCAGCTCATTACATGGGACATACACATATATGCACAGTCATGCATTATGGGTAATTAGCCTAATCCCATGTCTTTGGGCTGCAGGAAGAAACCCGCAAAATATGGGGAAGCCACACGAATGTCAGACACACAGAGGACACAGGATTGGAACCCCCAAACTTGGAGGCACAAGGCAGTAACGCTACGCACTGAGCCAAGTCCTCCTGCGCGTAATAAAATTATCCTTTCAAATTGTGAGGAGTATATTTTTTATCCACTTTATTTTTGAAGTAGTCAGTATCACAGTATAGTTGTACCTGGAATACTCACACGGGTCTCACTTGTTATTACCCACACATATCAAAATATTTTCAATAATTTAACCTCCTAAGCATTTAAATCATAGGGAATAATGTATCTATTGGATTTCCTCAGTAGCTAAAACATTATGTGAGCATGCTAATCTGTGAGAAATATATTCACTCCATTCCAAATTGCTATCCAAACAGATATAGTGGCTTGAGTTAAAAAGAAATAAGGCTGCAGTAATGTGATATGAACCTCCTGTTTGTGACAACTCCCATTTTCCCAGCAGAATATCATCCCGGAGGAAAAATGAGATTAAGAAAGACTGCAAACATAGTTTAAATGGCTGTTATTGTAGACTCATGATCCAAAGCAGAACCGCAGCGATATCTTCAACAATGGCATCAATTCACCTGAAGGGCCTCTTCAAGTCTGCCTTATCATCGTGTGTAATTTTTTACCATCCTTTAATCTTTTCATTTCCAGTGGCCAGCTCATCTGCAGCTTTCGTGTTTCTCCTCTGACCAACGTGACTGTTCCACCTCAGCTCACTGGTCCATTCAGTTCTGTGCGGTTCGTAGAGTCAGGAGGACAGCGGAGGGTGAAATTATTGCGCTGTTATCGAAGATAAAATGCTCACCAGGCTGCTTAAGTGCAGCGATGTGAGAATGGAGGAGAGCCGATGTTACCCACAATCCCCCTGGCAGCCCTGCAGAGAAAGTGAGCGATTGTGATGGAGATATGGCTTTGACCTCAAGGTTTGCAGTGATCACTCGAAATTGTGTCGAATTGTCTTGAGCGTGTTTTTCTCAGAACAATCAGGTTTCAGAGTTATTAGGGGCTTTCAGCCATTGGGGTATAGGGATTGTCAAAATAGTCTGTGAACTGTGGTGACAGAGAAAAAATACTTAAAACAGCTGAAGAGGCTCTTACTTACTCGGACCCATTTACGATGTCAAAGTGTAATGAGTAGAAAAGGGACAGATGGGCCTCTGTTCCCCAGAGAAGCCACACAGTCCGTACTTTACTGGAGAACCTTCTGTCTGAAGGTTAAAAAAATCTATCTTCCATGTATATAGTGATCTTAAAAATGGCAGTGTGCATAAAATGGTCTACCACAGCCATCCCTGTCCTTTAAATCGAATCAAGCTCTCGCTCCATTCCAGTGCAAGACAATTCCCAGCTATTGGCAGTGGGCTTCTAAAGTGTCCCGTATTTCATGTGGCCTTCAAGCATCACCTGTCTCACTTTTGTTGTCTGGCTGAACCCACAGCTCCGTCTACGCCCCCTGAAGACTGAAACCAGACCAAGCAGACAACGCTGCTGGGGGGGGGGGGGGGTTGGCCGAACGGAGTCACCGTGAGAATTCACCGGGAGACCCGGTGTCTCGCACGGTTAACCTTAAACCCACTGTGAATGTTGCCAACAAAATTGACCTTGAAATATTTTTTTAAAAAGAGTGCATTATTCAGTCAGCACAAACATGACGAATTTTAACTGACTGCAAACCCAGGGATCACTGGGCAGGACTGCAGCCAACAGAAGACAACCAGTAAACATTCTTCACAGTAAATTCACACACGCTGAATATAAAGTATAACATATTTCAAGCAAACGGAGTGAGTAGAGGGTGGCAAACTGGCTTAGTGGGCACAATATTACCATTTAACAACTGCTATTTGAAAAACGTCATACTGTTAGCTTAGCTTTAACAGTTGCTTTACCTGTGATCTTGTTTTGTTAAATGTCACCCCTATGGTGGCTTGTGCTGTAGACTCACGATTCCTGGACTGTGTTCAATTCCCACCTCAGCTGTGTGTCTATGCTGAATGGGTATCCATTTTCTGTCCAGTCACACGCTAATTAACTGCATAGTTATGTCTAAAGCAACCTGAGAAAAGCCAGCAAATCGTGACGTGACGGGGCTGTCGTGAACCTTCATCAGCACATCTGTGCCATGGGTGATTTCTTTTCAACACCTGGATTGCAAATTGCTTCCCAGTCTGCATTTTTCTGAACATTCAGGCCGTTTTCGTGACTGGCGAAAGCAAAATCTGACGCTTCTAGTTGAATTCCCAGGACCAACTTGGAATGCTTCACACATCTGCCACCGCCTGTCCTGATGGGTGTATCGTTTTTTAGGCTGATTTACTTTAGCAGCAGCGTTCCCATGTTTGCAGGTCACCACCATTGTATTTACACGCATGTCCAGAATGTAGTTCGAAGAAAGGAGCTGACTGTCTTTTTCTGGGCCTTTTTGAAATCAGCCCCAGTTCTGTTCCAATGGAGGGATAAGAGCCAATTAGCTGGAAGCTCTTCCCAGACCACATGAGGCAGTGTGCCTTCTTTCCTCAAAGATCCAGAACTGACAGCAGGCTTTGTGGAAACTGCAATACCACTAAGTGTCACTGACCTAATATTTTTGGTGGACATGTGTCCAACACAGCCAGTGTTCCAGGTGCTTCCTGTCAGAAGGGGTCGAGTTAAGTGATGCGATGTTCCAGTTCCTGTCAGAAGGGGTCGAGTTCATTGATATGATGTTTCACTTCCGGTCTGAAGGGGTCGAGTTCAGTGATGTAATATTTCACTTCCTGTCTGAAGGGGTCGAGGTCAGTGATGTAATATTTCACTTCCTGTCTGAAGGGGTCGAGGTCAGTGATGTAATATTTCACTTCCTGTCTGAAGGGGTCGAGGTCAGTGATGTAATATTTCACTTTCTGTCTGAAGGGGTCGAGTTCAGTGGTGTAATGTTTCACTTCCTGTCTGAAGGGGTCGAGGTCAGTGATGTAATATTTCACTTCCTGTCTGAAGGGGTCAAGGTCAGTGATGTAATATTTCACTTCCTGTCTGAAGGGGTCGAGGTCCGTGATGTAATGTTTCACTTCCTGTCAGCAGGCTGATATTGCTGCAGTCTGCTGATTCGTGAGATCAAAGACCTGAGTGAGAACAAACAGAAAGAGATTCTTTCTACAACATCTGGCATCTCAGAGCTAAAGAATGACTTGCGTGAAGATCATCTAAGATCACTAATGATATAACACTTCTCTCATGGTTGCAAACCTATATAAATTCCTTATGTTGGTATGAACAGAACTGACAATAATCACCTGAATGATAAAATCAAAAATAGCTGTTTGTCATTTTTGTTTTTTTAGGTGTTTTTGGTAAGAATTTTTAACATTTTAAAAAGTTAGTGCAACTCTTCAAAGATTCTTTCCTTCAATTCATTCTAATCCCCGTTTTGTGCTTTTGCTTATGATGGTCCAACAGAGGAACTAGGAAGAGGCTGCAAAGGGGTAACAGCTTCATCCAAAAGGTGGGGGGCAAAGGGGTAACAGCTTCATCCAAAAGGTGGGGAGCAAAGGGGAAACAGCTTCATCCAAAAGGTGGGGGCAAAGGGGTAACAGCTTCATCCAAAAGGTGGGGGGCAAAGGGGTAGCAGCTTCATCCAAAAGGTGGGGGCAAAGGGGTAGCAGCTTCATCCAAAAACCAAGAGTGTGACAGTCACAGCAATTTTGAAATTCAGGATGTTTCCAAATCTTCACAGAGCCTCCTCTTAGTCTGAATATGGCATATAAACATGGTCACATTTTCTAGAAGCCGTCTGCACAGAAAATGCTCTTTGACGCTTCATTGTCCCGAGCCTCATAATAATTCAGCAGCGGCTCAGCACTTGATGAAGTGCTGGGGGAGATGTACAGCTGTGTCTGTGTGGGTACCACTCAACTCGCAGTAGACATCTGCTGTATGGAGAACGTCCCTATTAGAGACACTGTCCATCAGGGTCGTCCACAGCTTCCCACTGCGGAGGGGATGCTGTTAGCATACATAACCAAGTGCCCACTTACTTTACATAAAAATGAAGGCTTGACCTCAATGACCGTTCGAATGCTCAGCGAGAAAGTGGCACATTATACACTTCCGAAATAACATCAACTGTATACCATAGGAAGAATGACCCCAGAGGAACACTTGTGTAACCATGGCAGCCCTTGGGATATTGGGATAATTGGAGGCCTGAATAAGAATTAGCCTGCTCTGGTCTCTTCCTGTTACCAAGATGCCTGTGCCAAATCTCTATCAAAACTCAAAGAAATCTTGATTAAATACCTCTGATATATATGATCCAACACCATATAGGTATGAAAGCTCAAGATCTGAAACAATGCATGTCACAGCCGTCGGAGAATGCAGTTCAGCAGTTTACCTGCTGTAGGTGTGGTACGTACGCCTTCCTCCGCATCATTCCAATCGGATATCGAATATTCCTGCAGTCGCTGCATTTAAACTCACCCCACATCTCCTTACTCAGTCTCGGGGCTGAGTATTTTCTTCTTGTGTTGTTCTGCTCTCTTGGTTAGCTTTGTTCTGTTTCTGATCTCTTGGTTCTCTGGTCCAGAGTTGAAGTTTGACCCACCTTGTTTACGTCCTCATCCTCGTCCACAGTGATTCCCATAGTGCCCTGGTGCTTGGCTTCTCAGCTCCATAGTTTGCAGTCAGGCTTGGAAGCTCTCCAGCTGATAAGGAAAGAACTGACAGCCATACAGGATGGACAGGCAGGAAAGACGGATATACAGGAAGACAGGAAGGACGGAAAGACAGGACTGACTGGCCAGATGGGTGGGCAGGCAGGAAGGAGTGATAGGCAGGATGGACTGACAGGAAGAAGGGACAGACAGACAGGCAGGAAGGATGAACAGACAAGAAGGACAGGCAGGCAGAAGACGTGCTTACATGGGTGCATTCCGTTTTGTGGTGTGATCTTCTACCCGAGAGTGTATACTGAGCTCAGGACATGATTAACAAAGCTCTGTCCTGCCATGACTATATAGATACACCTATGTGTATACACACACACCAGCAATAAAATGAAGCCATGCCTTCTAGGCTCCTCCTTCCCCCTCACCATGACCCCGTACTGTACTGTACTGACACGCATGAGATGGATGGCTGGATGAATTCTAGGCCTGACAGGCTGTGCCTACTAGGAGACTCTTACTCTGAAATGGGGTCTCTTACTCTGACAAGGAGACTCTTACTCTGAAATGGGGTCTCTTACTCTGACAAGGAGACTCTTACTCTGAAATGAACCAGTGGTCCTGCAAAACGACTTTGTGGAGACCTGAAGAAAGCGGCCAGATGTTCTCCTGTCATAAGCATGAAACGGCATCATTCTGAAAGAGGAAAATGAATAAGACTAGCAAGTTGATTAAAAAACATATACTCACGTGGTTTTTGGTCACAGGCTGTAACTCCAAGGAAAACCTGTTACCACTGAAGGCCTGAAATATGTTTTTATCCAGTTTGAAAAATCATTTTTCTTCTGAGCTATTGGTTTAAATAGATGCCTTGTAACATTCCCCAGTTTATAGATAAATATTTTTATCACTTATGCATATAAACTGCTTCTTTGTTTTTGAAGTAGAACTTTGCTATGAGGTCAGTGGTGCAAAATCCTTAGTTGACAAAGTTTATAAACCTTTTCCTGCCTGTATGTTAAATGTACATACCAGGATGGCACCAAATAATATGGAGAATAAACGTTATGTAATTTTCCTGTCTCCAGGCACGTAGGAAGGTATTCTAGGCTGCGGGGGTGCAGACATCAGATACTTCCAAGGACGTGGCCTCGAGATAAGCTTAAACATTGTTGTTTTAGCCTCTCAGCAGATAAAGTGAGTTCACCTTAGCTAAACATTTTTTGCAGCGGGTGCTTCAAAAGTAAAATCCTTCACAGTCATGTGGTCAGGGGATTTGAATTTTGGAAGAACTAACCAACAAATTATTCATGTAGTCCATCTTCATGACTTTTACTTTATTTCCTGCTTGTTGTATCTTGTAAATCCAGCCAGTGAGCATATTGGTCCAGATGTGCTTTGTAACTTGAGCCAGAGACACAGGTGCATTGTGGGAAGGAGATGGGACATGCTCACCGGATCAAGAGGAACAATACAGAAAGGTTTAGTGAAGAACCACAACCAACATGGTGAAAGTGCTGAAAAATCCTCTTTAAAAATAATCTTATTATTACTGAAGAGGCCCATTTTGTTGCCTTCTAAGGTCAGGATGGGCATGACCGCTCAGCCACCCATGTCCTACGCACTAGAATCGATACACCCAATGGTGAAGTTATGCTCTACATGCTCGAAGCATATATATGAATGTATCTCCATCGTCAAGATTTGTTTTTGAGGTGTTTGGCTTAGAGTTATTCTGACTACTTCTGAAGAGAAATACAGCCAGAGACTTCTCACTCTTCATTCCAGTCTGAATACCAGATGACCAGGACATCATTTTCCTACATCCTCTGAAGGACGTGCTACACCGACACACGGCTTTGTACTGACGTCAGCTCTGGCCTGGAATCACTATGTCGAGGGACAAAGACTTGATAAAGTTCTCATGAGGTTTTAGCAGGATGCAGGATGGATCTGGACGTCACCTAATCTGAATTGGCCCAACACATTGGTTGAATGCTTGCTGGTGACAAACAAATGAGGTCTAAATAAACAGCTGGGTTCTGTCTGTTAGACACAAAAGTTCTATAATGAGCATGAATTTTGCTGACTGTGCAAAAAATGAAACGACTCTCAATAAAATCAAAAAGAAGAACCTCTGAGCAATTAAAGCTATACAAGAAAAGCATCCATCCGTCCATCCATTAATCTCACATAAGCATGATGGGATACCCGTCCATCACAGAGCACAAGCGGAGGAGACCCAGGAACAGGCTATGACATATTAGAACATATCTGACAGATTTGGCAAAATAAAGAATGAAAGTTTATACCATCCGTTCATCTTTTAACTGCTAATATTGGTTATAGTTTTTTTTTGGGGGGTAGCAAAGAACAAGAAGCAGGAAAGGGTGAGGGAGTGAAAAAAGCACCCTTAGACTGGGTGAGAGGGTGAAAAAGGCACTTTTTGACAGGGTGAACAAGCCCTTGAGGTTCGAGCCCACTCACTCTGCAGATCCGCAGCTGAAAGGTCCTCTTGTCAGTTTGCACGGTCTGAGGGGTGAGCTCACAGCTACAGCCTCAGAACAGCATTTCTGTGATATTGCAGATGCCAGTCCAAGACAACACACAACTAAAATCTGTCGTGACATTGAACATAATTGTTTGTTTATTGATTGGTCTGGTAACAAATAGTATTGATTATTAATATCTAATAAATTGTGAATTGCACATAACATTATGCAGTTCAATTTAAAAGTCCTCTTCCTAACAAAAGCTAAAATTGGCGTTTGCAATCAAACATCAAATTACTTTATATTTCTACTCATTTTGGGCTATTAGGATGTGTGAGCTCTGTCACAAACTGTATATTCATTTTTAGATGAGGTTGCTCATTTTGGAAAGGATTTGAGTCATTGTTAATCCTCAACAGTACAACGAGAATTCAATTTTGAGCAGCACTGTTCCACTTTTTACCTGCCAGCTCAATCGAAAGATCACCAGGGAGATCTCCACAGCAAGACTGAAACGGCTCAGTGGTCCTTAAGAGGGGCTGCTGGGTAAAGACTGAAGGGGTTGGGGGATGGGCAGAGCCAGGTTTGAGAAATATACAAACTTTTTTAATGCTACATTGTAGTAGGAAACTTGACATTTACTGTGTCTGCAGTCAACCAATAGATCTGTGGAACAAGTCACAATAGCCAAGGAAACTTCTAGAAACAGGGGTCCCACAGGAAATTCCCTCTGAAAAGGACCACGGCAGAGCCTCTCCAAGAAGTAATAGAAGCCAGGGAAGCTTCCAGAAACAGGGATTCCATGGGGCATTGGGAGGTCCCACCTAAAAGAACCACAGCAGAGCCTCTCCAAGAAGTAATAGAATGCTGAATTTCTCAAATGAATCACCAGGCAGTGTCACATTATCTTCCATGTAAATTCCAAAATTTACGTCCACAAACTCAACAGTTGATTACTTTAGTTGCAGACAACAATGAGAGTCTGTGGCAGATTCAATAAGCACAGATTTACATAAAACATATCTGCACAAAATGATACCGCTAGGAAAGCGTTCTTGTTAAGGTAACAGCTTGAAGAAACAACCAATGCTGAAATATTGGTATGAGGTACACAGCAAGACTGATTTTGATGGGGCAAATAAATGTCACTGCCATTTGTCATGTTCAGCTCGTTTTATTGCCATTTCATCCATTATTCTTCCTTGGCAGTGTTAAGCTGAAATAGTGAAGCATTAAAGATCAAAGCGATTAGTGAGCAGACCTTGCATTAATTACAATTTTCATAGACACTTTAATACCCTGCAAAGTGGATTTTTCTTGTTAGCAAAAGGAAAATAGAAAATGATAAAGAAAAATGCTGTAATATCAAGCAGGTTGTATAATATTGTGAGCAAGATTATTATAAATGCAGTATTTGGAAGACACGATCTTAAAAATTCACAAAGGAAATTCGGGAAGTGGCTGTACAGATCATTCCGGATGATCAACAAGCTTTGATCTGTGTCTCGGAGAAGCAGTAAGTGTGACTGAAGGGGATGTAGCACATGAAAACAGCTAAGATGCAGCCCAATTTCAGAAGTGGAAAGAAAAATCTTTGGCGCAGAAGTCATGAAGCGCCTTGTAGACATTTGTAAAAATGAAAACAAACATCAAAACAAGAAGGTGTTTCTGGGAGGCGGATTTGGATGTGCTGAACGCGCTCAGTCTGTATCACCATGTCACTGCTGTACAGGACAAGACTGAATCAAACATTGGTCTGTTCTCTCTTCCTCCTACTGCATTTTATATTTGCCAGAACCCAACTTAATTAAACGTAATATTCGTTTCTAGCAAGTAATTTCCTTATTGACTGAGACCTTTAGCCACAGAGATTGCATGCCTCCTAATCATCACATTTAGTGCAGTAACTGACAAGTTTAATGGTATATTTGATCCAGGAACAGCAGCCAAAAGTCAGACAATTAAGGTCAGCCAAGTAATTAAGCTTAGGTAAGAGGTGCCTTTCTCTGTCTTGAAGCCAAAAGGAGCCATTATCAGCAGCCTTAGACAGAGCCTTTGATTTCTTTGGTTAATTTTCTTTGTGTAACGTCACCACTACGTAAGCTTGCAGTCGGTGCTATTCTGGTCAAGTCCAGAGGAACCTGCTTGCAGCAAAATGACATGTAGGTTTCCATCCATGTCACTTGGTCATGCCACTTCAATGGCTTTTTTTAAGGCCCTATGTAGGCTTTACCCACACCACCTACAGGCATTCAAAGATAACGCCCTTGTCCTGATGCTCTGAGGTGACCTCCCACGTGTGTCACCATGAAGGTCAGCTGACCGATCTCGCTAAATCTGTGCTCCAAGAGGCACAGCATGCAGGAGGGAGACTAGTACATGGGATGATGGATATGGAAAAAAACAATTGTCTCTTATTGGGTAGCAGGGTCACCTGACACCCCGTGTTTGAAGTTTGAATCCCGCCTCTACTCTGTTTTGGTCATTTGTATGTTCGCTCCCAGGTCTTCCAGCTTCCTTCTGCAGTACAAAGACATGCACTTTGACTAAATGGTGCTTTTACTTTGCCTGCAGTGTCTGAGTTTGCCATCCCACCTAAGGTGAACCCAAGCTTTGTGCTACCAAGGATAGGCTTCACCCCCAGGATGGATGGATAGACAGATGGTACAAAAATCTCATCAGTCACTTCTTATAGGCTGTGATCAATAAAGAAATGTAACATTGTATTTTTCGGCACAGTGACAGCCACGTCACAGTCTGAGGATTTCTTCTCTTGCACAGTGATGTTCACGAGACCCACGGCACAGTCTGAGGATGTCTTCTCTTGCACAGTGAGATTCACGAGACCCACAGCACAGTCTGAAGATGTCTTCTCTTGCACAGTGACGTTCATGAGACCCACAACACAGTCTGAAGATGTCTTCTCTTGCACAGTGATGTTCACGAGACCCACAGCACAGTCTGAGGATGTCTTCTCTGGCACAGTGATGTTCACGAGACCCACAGCACAGTCTGAGGATGTCTTCTCTGGCACAGTGACGTTCATGAGACCCACGGCACAGTCTGAGGATGTCTTCTCTGGCACAGTGACGTTCATGAGACCCACGGCACAGTCTGAGGATGTCTTCTCTGG
>JAACJT020001545.1:0-14725 GCA_009936485.2 Gymnarchus niloticus | reverse complement strand
AATTTTGAAGACCAATTTAAAATAAAACAACCCCCCAGGATTCAAAACATCAAAAAATGAACCCTCCTTGCCCCCCCCCCCCCCCCCCCCCACACACACACACACTGCATGTCCCCGTTTAGCCTGTTGGCAAAATGGACATTATAAGCTGATTCACACAACATGAAAAATACTATTGGGGACTCTTCTAGTCCAAGGTTAAACTGTTTAAGGGGGACCGGGAAAAGAAGCCAACCGCCAAATCCATACTCACACCCTCAGTTCTTAGCTAGCTAGTTACTTATTTGATCAAGCCATTGTAGTCAGGGGTCCTTAAAACTTGTCTGTCTTAATTTGTTACCTTCAGGGAAGCAGTTTTGACGCAGGAGTCCCTGGCTGCCACCCTGCTCAATTCCCTTTTGGAACAAGTAGAGCAGCAGTGCTTTCTGGAGCAGGACTTCTTACAGCGGCACAACCTCAGGAAAATCCGGCAGCAAATGCAGGTTGGTTTGCTCTGGGCCCTGTGCAAGCTGCTGGCTTCTGCTCCAAACCAGCAGACAGATTTTGTACTGGTTACATCTGTCCTTGTATTTATCCACCAAAGGCACAACATGAAGCCAAGACTTCCATACTTCAGAAATCAGAGGGCTTTCTACTTAGAATGTTCTGGTTTGTGGATGTAACTGGTTGTGTGGTTTCTGATATCTAATTTTTAATACACAGGGATAGGTGATAGGTATGTCAGCTCATGAGAAGTAAATAGTGAGGTTTCCTGTGCAGCATTAAAGTTAGATAGCCTTTGAGTCCAGTTCGGATTGTAAAGTCCTAATATCAGACTCTGAGATATTACCCCATAGTGTGGTAAAAGGCTGTCTTTATTGCATAAAATAGATGGAGTGTTAATACAGTGAATGATTGACAAAACTGTTAGTGGCAGTGCATATTAGCTGGTGAATATAAATAATTATGCAGTATTATCATGGGGATAACACTGTATTATGAGAAGTAAATTCTGCTGCTTGTTTCCGAGTTGTGAAGAGATGCACAAACCTTGTGCTGTTGACATGAGGTGACCACAAATGACAGCTTGATGGCTTGTGACTGCACTTGGCCACGTAATCAAGCCATGCTGTTGCCTTATTATGGACATAAAAGGTGTCGAACGATGAGATACTGCATAACCAGCCCATTCAGTATACAATATGATTATGTTTGCAGTTCAGTTAATCATCTTTGGGTTTCATAATGATCAATCATGAACTATCTGCTTGAATTTGTCCACTGTTCTCCACCATCAAATAATTTTATACTCTCCTAATACAGAAGAATGATGGGTAAACATCCTTTCCAGTGGTATCATGGCTGTCAGGAACCTGTATGACCGGTTTTGCAACACTTTTTGCATGACAACATTGCAATTATGGGAAAGGGATGGATCTAGTGATTGACTAACTTCTACCCTCAGGGCAAATGCCAGGCCAATCCGTTACACATGGCCAATATCATCGCCTTCTGCCTGAGGGAGGAGAGACGGATCCTGTCTGCTGCCAACCTGTCACAGCAGGTTGGATTGTAGTAATCATGTATTTAATGCTTGATAAAGCTTACATCAACTGCAACTTATAATGTTTACATTAAGTTGTTTGTCTTGGAAGAGTTGTTACCACACTCAAAGGTATAACAGTAAAGACTGTCCAGGGAATTAAGGCAGCAATCTTTAAGCAATCTTTAGCAACCTTTATCCTTAACAAGCATGCTCCCCTGATAATCTGTGATCTCTGAAGTTCACCTCAATCATTTCCCTGACTGGATCATGCTATGGATTAATAATGGAAAATGCAAAAGCGCCCCCTGTTTTGTTGATCTGTGTTGCCGATCTGCACCACTGTTGCCAGCTGGGACCGGCGAAGCAGCCTGCGGAGAACTTGGTCATCGGCGAACAGCAGAAGGACATAGACCATAAAGTAGTGACCATCAGTGCTGGCGTGCAGGTGAGAGGCTCCACCCTCATGTCCTGGCTAATCCGTATTGTCTTTCATCAGTCAAGCTTCTCCCTCTATTGCTCTCTTCTCTCCAACAGGAGATCGATCAGATCATGAAGCAAATGCAGGACATGCAAGAAGACTTTGAATACCGATACAAAATCCTTAAGTCTCAAGGTGGGACTCATTTGAGGTGTCTGCCATGTAAATCTCTGTGTTTATCAGTATATATTCGATAGGCAATCAGAAACTTCACACTACTTATTCAAAATTTCTAATATTCCTGGTCATGGATATATGATAAATGTATTTACTGAGAGGATGAAAGTACTTCAACATCACTTCCGAGTATTCTTAAAGTATAGATGCTTACAGTCAGTGGATCCCTTTTTAAATATACCTGCATATTAATAAAAAAAGCCTGCTCCCTCAAACAGTTAATCATATGGCTGTGAATAAATATGCAGTACACAGACCAGGATCAAGAGGGTCAGATACTATGCAACTTTGCACGAGAATAATTAAGATGAGTGATGTAGGAAATTTTAGAACATGGTTTGATTGTTGGTGCCAGAGATGGTGGTTTGAGGCAACCCTCCAGGAATTTTCACATATTGTAGCATCTACAGTTTACTAAAAATAGTGCAATAAACAATAAACATTCTGTTAGCAGCAGTTACTTAGAGCAGGTGAAGAGGAGAATGGCCAGACTTGTTAAAGCTAGCAAGAAGGCCACAAGTGCAAAAATAGCAGTAACTTGTACAATTGTGGTGTGCAGAAAGGCTTCTCAGAAGATACAACTTGTCAACACTTGGTGGGGTTCTGGAGACAAAAGGGCGTCCTACCTGGTACTACTCAGGGGTACCTATTAAAGTGTCCTTTATATTGCTACGTTTTCCTCGGTTTTAATGGATTTAACATCTAGCATTGTGCTTTGGCAGATAGATTATTAACTATTGATAAATGGAATAGATGCATTTAATAAGAATAAAACAGAAGGAAATGTATTCTAGTTTCAGTATTCTTCACAACGTGACACTAAGGACAAATGCAGTGGTCCGTCTCAAACGTTAAATTTTTATCTGCCACGCCAGCTCCAGAGAAGATAATGGCAGAGCCGGGAAAACGGCAGGTGGAGATTCTCCAAGTTATGCTCAGCATAATTGATGGCAAAAGGAAGGTAACTGCGGCTCAAGGTGACCTTGGGTCCATTTGTGTCTAACCTTTGCATTATGACACATCGCATCTTCTTTGATTCTGACCATGTTTCTCTGAAAAGTGTGATTGAAAAAAATATATTATCAAACTGCGCAAAGATATCCCTATATTCATATCCATCCATCCGTCCATCCATTTACCATACCTGCCTATCGAGTATGAGGTTACAATTAGCCTGGAGCCTACCTCAGGATGCAGCAGGCCCAAGGCAGGGAACATGGTAATAGTTAGTTAAAACAAGTCAGACATTCTTCCTAGTCTCCAGATGTTTATTAGTAATTTGTAATTATTAAGGTGAGAATCAGGTGTGCTGAAGTCACACAGCTGTGCTACTTGAAGATGGGTGGTTGAGTTATAGCCGGAGAACATGGCATCGGTGACTGCTGACGCAGCTCTAGATCCCATGCCTGGAGAGCAATAGCTGAATTGCTGCCTGAGGGTAGACAGTGTAGAAACACAACTCCACTGTTGTCATTGGCTAATCTCGTGTTGCGTGCCTCCCCTTGACTCTTGTGACTCCTGTCATTGACTCTTGTCAGACGTTGTATGCCACCTGTCCACCACAGGAGATCATGTGCAGGATAACAGATGCGGTCACAGAGATCGACACGTTGATGTCCTCACAGCTGGGACCTGAGCTCAGTGCTTGGAAGCGGCGGCAGCAGATAGCCTGCCTTGGGGGCCCGGAGCTGACTGGGGAGGACCGTCTGCAGTGCTGGTACGGCTCGGGTGCCGCTGCATCTTAATGAATGAGCCTCTTTTCCCTCTTTGTGGATTGTAATCTGATGCCTTTTGGACATGCGTGAGCTGCGCGATGATAATGCAGTTTCACGTCAGACACTTCCCCCCAGCTGGTCCTGGTGTTGGTCGATGGCATACGGCTTGGCTAGGGCCAGGGAATCACCGGGGACACCGTTGTCCTTTCAGGTTCACGTTGATGTTGCAGAGTCTGTTTCTCATCAAGAGGCAACTGGACAAGCTGGATCAGCTGATCTTGAAAGTGACCTACGAAAATGACCCCATATCTCATCAGAAGCCCCAGCTGAATGATCAGGTCAAACACCTCATTTCCAGTCTCGTCAAAAGGTATGTGCGGCACAGTAACCCAGGGATCCCCCGTGTAACAAACAGCTGCGGAGATGGAATAGCCTCTATCAGAGTGCCTCAGCCATCCAGCATTCGTTCCCTACTGCGTCTTAGAACAGCCTCCTGTAACATTTTATTTTTCACATCAAATAGCTGATTTGGCCCCATGCATATTCTAGGTTTGGATGCAGTGTTACAGTATCTCCAACTGGATGGTCATGCAGGCTGGGTGTTTCGCAGTAGCACGGTAATCACGCTAGGCGACCTGAGCGACTGTGTGTAGATGTGTTGATCTTCTGCAGCTCCTTCGTGGTGGAGAGGCAGCCCTGTATGCAATCCCATTCTGAGAAGCCTCTGGTCATAAAGCTTGGGGCACACTTTGGAGCCAAGGTCAGGTAAGACGGCTGTCATCAGCATCTGGAGTGTTTCGTCTTCAGTTTTGAAGCATACAGCGCCGATATCACAATCAACCCTTCCCTGATTAGGTTGCTGCTTAGGCTGCCAGAGGTGGACTATCAGCTGAAGGTGAAAACAACATTTGACAAGTGAGTTATTTAAAATGACCACTTTTAAAACATTAATCCATAGGCCAGTCCTGATTCCGGTCTTATAAAGGTTCAGCATTATTATTATCAGGGAGGACATTTGCTAATGTATTTGTACATTTTTTAAAATTATATTTATTATGTCTCTTGAAAGAAACATGTGGCTCATGCAGCAAAAGGCTAATAAAAGATCCTGTAAATAATTGCTTTTTTTGTGTCACTTTGTGTCACTGTTCAGGGACCTTCCTCAGGATACATTGTGAGTATAACTGACTTGGTTTATTTTCTATAGCCCCTATTATAAAACAAGGAATGCGTTGCATTCTAGAACATTCTATAAATGTAAACATTAAACAGCCTCATTAGAGTTTGTGTTGTGTTAACGTCATTATTCCGAAAAAGCACGTAAAGTAATTTTATTTTGCCGTGGGAAAAATTAAACAGAATCGGGCTTGTTTCTATGAGTGGCATGGAACCCCGGAGTCATATTGTTAAATCCATTTTCAAAACGTATGTTTATAATAAGCCCTAGTACTACGACCTGATTATGCGGCTGCTTGGGTCCCTTTGTGATCATTTTAACTCCGATAACTCATGGATTAAACGTCTTAACCATACTAGAAAACAAACCCATTTAGTTTGAATTTGTCAAGAGAAGTAAGACTTATCAAAATCTGAAAATGAAGTAGTTTTCTCTTACAACCCAGATATAGCAAAATGTGGCGAATGTGTGCTGGTTCCAGGTTAACTTGGCATGTCTCTCTGCCTCAGGAATCGGCAGTTTGTTGTAACGAACAATAGCCCCAAAGTGATGGACGTGGAGTCATCAAACAGCTGCCTCGCCGTGGAGTTCAGGCACATGGTAATCCTGGGTGTGCCGCCTCCGAGGTTGGCTGCATGCCGATGAAGGCGAGGGGCATCCAAGAAGTGTTGCACCTGTTCGCCAATCCCCCCAGAAACCCAAAGAACGCTAAACTGACCTGCATTCCATTGGCCGGGGTAGGGTGCCTAGCTCCTGTCCCGCTATGGCGATGCTTGCCTTTGGCCTGGCATCTCCAGGGTCATGGGCGTGATAGAGCACTCTGCTCATGGTGCATCACATCACTCAACAATGCCTGCTGCCTATATGGCAATGATAAGCGGGTGGCTGGCAGCTGTAGTGGCTGGTCTCCCCCCAAGCTGAAGCAGATTGTCCTTTCATAAATGGAATAAGTAGCCATGGGAGATTAGAGTTAGGGTTGCTATTTCATATCGGCTCAATGGTTTGCAGCAGCTATGTAAAGTGACACGTCCCTCATTCTCTCCCGCAGCAGCTAAAGGACTGTAATTCCCGTGGAGCCAGAAACAATGAGGTGGGATATCACAGCGTTATCTCGTTGCCTGCTTCAAAGCTGCCTGATTGCAGACACAACAACACATGAATATGGTATCTTTTTAGCACCGGACAACCTTCAGACAATGATATTTTTAAAATGCTGCAACAGTCCTACCCATTTTTACACCTGGATACTTACCTGAAACTATTGAAGGTACTTTTCAGAGAGATCAGGTGACCTCTTCAGGAACCTGTACCAAAACTTTATAGGTCATGAGCCCTTAGGATTAGCGTCTCTGCAGCCGCAAGTCAGTGAGTCTGTGGACTCAGAAAATGTACTGTTTAAAACTGCTCCGCAGATATCATCCCCTGGCAGACGTAAGAGGGTCAGTTACATCCCAGAGATATGTAAATAGTATGTCTTCCCAAAATGCACTGCATCTATTACAACAATCCAATATAGCCAAAATAATACTGGGTGTATAGGCACAGTGAGGCTGCCTGCCTCCTTAAGGGTTAGGGGAATGAATCTTGACTCTACCTTGTGTATGTGCCTGTGCTCGGTGATGGTCTGGGGTTCTGTCCAAGGTGTCCCCATCTTGCTGCCTAGGGATAAGCTCCAGGTGCCCCACAACCCTATAAGTGACATCACCGGCTTTATGCACAATGAGCATTTTATTTTTGGAATGCTATACCACCATCCTTGTATGGGAACCACACAACTAGCGACAAACTGCCTGAATAATATAACTTATGCATTTAAAATTACAACTTCAGACCAAGTGGCAAACATTTTTAGTTCTGAATGAATGAATTCTAATATGAAAGTTTTATGTAGCTTTTTTACCATGCCTAGTTTTGTCAGCATTCCTCCTGTAAAACAACTTCATCGTGATTGATGACATATCACCATGCAGAAACCAACTATACACGCTAGATGGCGCTAGCATGTGTCCTCGTAAGAGTCCAGCAGGTTTAATTGAATAAAAATAATCTGAAGTCAAAACTCCATATCCCCATATGAGGACGTGGGGTCATACTAGGATAAAACTGCTCCACCGACCATATATTATCATCCCTTTATCTTACTCCAATTTTAAGGTGTTTCATTCATGACTGTTCTCAGTTGCCTGTATTTACAGTTTGGAGAATAGAACAGAGAGGAGTTTCATTTCTTCTAGGGAACCGTCACAGTCACAGAGGAGCTCCACTACCTCAGCTTTCATACCCAGCTGTGTTTGCTGGGCCTGAGAATCGAATTGGAGGTCAGTCCCTCAGTGCAGTTAACACATTCCTGTCCTTCTGTTTGTGAGTGCCTCAGCAGATGCAGCATTGTCAAAATGTCCTTTAGGTGTGCTCCTTGCCACTGGTGGTAATATCCAACAGCTGCCAATCCCAAGCTGCCTGGGCCTCAGTCATGTGGTACAACCTGCTGACAGATGAGCCAAGGGTAATTCCTCTTAAGTTTTTCAAATTATGCTGTTCTTTATTTGTGTATTCAAATGTTGCTATTTTTCGTTTTCCAGTGACTTGTGTATGCATTAATGTAGCCTAACTGCCAGCTAAATCCTCAACATCTGGCTACTTATTTTTTAGAGTCTGATGTTCAGGCATCCATTTAAATATTACAGCCATTGGCAAACAAATGAACCTTTGAAAGCTTGAATTAACATTTGAAGAGTTTCTTTCACTTGTTGTAGTAATGGGACAAATGAGGCTTCAGAACGTGTGGTGTTGGCCAGTATTGTTAGATGGTTCAGGATACTTCCACCCACCATTGATTTTGAGGACTCATTTAGCACAAGCATTGATTGGTAGTTTGGGATACTCCCACTCACCGTAAATTTTGAAGCCTCATTTGTCCCATCACTGACGTAATACATTCTATAGTGTATTTCTGGTTTTGGTTCTGGTTTTAGTGTATTTCTGGTTAAATTGTAGTATGCATTTTTTTCACCATCTCTGGCTCATGTTTTTATCTGTTCCTCTTTTTCATTTTTCTGTTTGATCCTCACGATGGTTCACCATTTCTCTGTCTTTGTCCAGAATCTGACCTTCTTCAGTGGCCCCCCATCTGCCAGCTGGTGCCAGGTGTCTGAAGTCCTGAACTGGCAGTTCAACACCAACACCGGTCGAGGCCTCTCTGTGGAACAGCTTGGCATGCTGGGTGCCAAACTTCTGGGTAGAGACTAAAGCCTTTGTTGTCTCTTTGCAATAACACCTTATTTTTCAAAACCTGGGTTTTTACAAGAGGAAGGGTGTTTTTCTACTAAAGTCAAATGAAATCTTACACCCTGAATTCTTCACAATGTCTCCACTCACTACATTTCCTGTATTTTTTTCTCGTTTTTCATTTGTTCTCAGAATTTCATAGACTCACCAGATGGTGGGGCTAAACCTACAGTATTTCATCATATTATTTGGGTGACTTAGGCTGGGTTTACACTGCTCGATTTACCCCCTATTTTGGCTCTGATTCACATCATAGAGACTGGGCACCAATCAGTCGTAGACTGGGTTTACACTGCACGATTTCCCTCCAGTTTAGTTCTGATTCGCGTCATAGTGACTCAGCAACAGTCAGTCCTTATGCTGAGTTTACACTACATGATTTACCTCCTGATTTTACTTCTGATTCACATCACAGCAACTCAGCACCAGTCAGTCCTTACTACCTCATCAAAACTCAGTTGAAATCAGCTGAATGCATTCTCCTTTCCACCGCCGGCATTTAAAATATGTTGTGAAATTGTGCTTCTTGATTCACTGCTATATTCATACCAGGCCCTCATGCCCTTCGTGATGACTGCCAAGTGTCCTGGTCCATGTTCTACAAGGTAGGTGTCAGAAACTGGCCTACGCACATGAAAAAACACATTTCAGGTCAAAACCGAATCCATTTCAAAAGAACCCCTTTGGAAGTATTTGTGATATTTCGGAACCTAATGCCTTGAAGAGTTTCCTGTTGCGCTCAGGACAGCAGGGACATTGAATTTCTTGTCATCACTGGACAGCAGTGTTGAGTTAATGTTAAAGAGCTTGACACAAGTCGCGACCATTGTGTGGATGGGTTACGGATGCTGCATCCTTGTCTTCCCACTGTCTCTGTTTCTGTTAGGATAACCTCCCTGGAAAGCCTTTCAGCTTTTGGATATGGCTGGACTCCATTCTAGAGCTCATTAAGAAGTGCCTGCATGCTCTCTGGATTGATGGGTGAGATTCTCTCTCTCACACACACACGCACACACAGAATCAGTATCTTTTTGTATAGTATCCTCATATTTCTGAAACTTAAGAAAAGCTTCATAGATCCAATACTGTATCATATGTCATGTTTTGGAATGAATTTGCTTTATAAATACGGTTGACCAAGCTACAGAACTATACAGAGGTCTATGGCTGTCATAAAAGTTATGTGCAAAGCTATTTATTTGGGTAGTAAGTGTATATTTGCTAAGAAAAATAAATACATTTAACATGACAATATATACAAATAAACAGCAATACATTAAAAAGTAAGGGAAGACCAAACCTGCCCTCAGAAGCACCCCAGCCATCCGTATTCTAACCGCTTATCTTGGCCAGGGTGGGGCCTGGAACCTATCCCAGGCAGCATAGGTCTAGGGTACACCATAAACAGGAAGCTGAGCTGTCACAGGGCACATGCAGACAAACACTATGGGCAATTTAGAGACTCCCATTAACCTAAGCTGCATGTTTTTGAACTGTGGGAAGAACACAGAGTAGCTGGGGGAAATTCATAAAACACAGGAACAACACACAAACTTCACACACATAATAGCAGAAGTAAGACTTGAACGCCCAGCCTTAGAGTTGTGAGGTAGCAGTGCTAACCAGTAAGCCACTAATTAGAATTTCTTATGAGCTTGTAGTATTGATTAGCCAAACCATGGTGTTCTAGTGTTCAAGTTCCATGAATACATGGCTAATTTTGATGGTAACTGTAGTTACTGGGGTGGTTTTGAAATGGCTAAGCTGGCATGCTTTGACAGTTGAAATAATTTTTTCTGTTAGATAAAACTATTTCAGAAGTTTTATTTTTTCAACTTTTCCATGACACTGTAGTTAGAGATGTTCTTAAGAAGCACACAATGTATGTTAAAGATGTCTGCTGGATAACTGGTGATTGTATACATCTTCCAGTGTCATCAGATAACCATTCAGTTTGGGTTCTAGAGCCACAGTGTCATCCAGGCTTATGTGAATCATCAGCCTTGAATAAGAATAATTGACCTCAGTTGGCATTTGGTGCTGAAAATGGTAGGTGCATCATGGGCTTCGTGAGCAAAGAACGTGAGCTTGCCTTGCTGAAAGATAAGGAGCCAGGGACTTTCCTGCTGCGCTTCAGCGAGAGCCACCTAGGCGGGATTACCTTCACCTGGGTGGAGTTAGCCCAAAACGGTGAGAGCTGACTGACTCCCCTCAAAGTGACCTCCCTCCAATCCATTGTTTAGCCACTTAACCTACAGAGGGAAATTGAACTGGAATGGCAACAGGCCCAAATTACACATATTTACAGTGAAACAAAAGCTACCCCTGCACCACATACTGCAACTTCTATGTTTACAAACATGTCTGTACCTCACATATACCACTGGTACTGTATTGTACACTTTTTGGCGGGGGAGCATGGTAGTGCTGGGAGTTATTATTTTAATGCTGCTTGACGTGTGTGCATGTGTCATGCACAATATACATATTTGCACTAATTCTTGGCCTGTGTAGGTGAAGCAAAACTGAATTCAGTGAATCCTTGCACTAAAACTCATCTGAGCATACGATCCTTGGCTGATATCATCCACGACTTCACCTTGGTTGCTGATGGGACTATTGCTAAAAACCCACTGAAGTTCCTCTACCCAGACATCCCCCGAGACAAAGCTTTCGGGAAGCATTACAACTGCCTACAGACAAAAGGCAAGCTGTTCGCTCTGGTTGAGAGAGGTGATCTGACTTTCCCAGAAATAAGGTTCTCCCTCTAATCATTTATGGCCAATCCATTGTGAGATTTGCTGCATTAATATCTGAGATGATGTACTACTTCATTGGTGTCTTCTTTGCCCAGCAGAATTCCAATACATTCCTCTAAATTTCATCCCCACATCCCCATGGCAGTGAGTATCCCCCATCTTCCGTTACTTTCACATTATGGATCCTCTCCCCATTTTTATTGTTGAGCCTGGTTTGCATTTCCCGAAAACTCATGGACCTTGTCTTCACAGGTCTTATGCTGCATTTAACTCATCATGGAGTCCTTTTGATGAATTTGAAGACTTTATAAACGGTCATCATTTTGAAGAATCTGCAGACATTAATATGAGCAATTCCTTCCAGCCATTTTCAAACGGAGAGGTTAGCATCGTAGATGGGCCTCTTCAGTGACTCATATTTTTGTTACTCATTGTTAATCCCACAACATAAATTGAAACTTCCCCTTTTCTTTCTTCATGCTGGCATTCAGTAACATTGTTTAGAGCCAGAAGTAATGAATTCAAGCATAATCAGTCATTTAGTAATATTTAATAGCTGTGCCCTAATTTGAGACTGGAAGGATTAAATACTGAAAATGCACAAATTAATTTGTTTCTGTGTACTTTGGGTATCTGGTAAAGAAGAAGAACTTTTGAACAGGCATTTGAAGTAGCACATGCACTTCTATATAATCTTTATACATTTTTAGTGAACATGAAGTTGCTACTTGCTATGTATGCAGGTTAACTTGACGCACATGTGAACAGGGACCCCAGTATTGCCAGCTGGATTTTTCTTATCATTTTTAAACCTATTCCAGATTGTGCACCTTACAATTGTTGACCCTTTTTAATGTAATCAATCAATAATAAAATTGAAAAAATAAAAATTAATCCAAATAACAAACGGGAAACATTTAACACATTCTTTGCACAGACACATGGTACAGTACATCACTGCGACAATGCGACATAACACGGTACATGCCACTACATGCCACATGCCACTTAAAACACATATTCGTCACATATTCGTTATTTACATACTATTTACATTTGGCACTGTGCCTTGGCGCCCGTAATAATTCCGTGCAGTATTAACTCAAGCTTCCCTAAGGAAGTAACCAACTTCACAAATGTATTAAGACTTGTAGTCGGAGCTTTCAGAAGGACTTTCCATGAGTCAAGTCCTTCATTTTATTTAAATGAAGTAAAGGCAAAGTACAACTGAAGCTATAAAAGGGATTTTAGAGAACTGGTGATTGCTGGAACATTCTTGCATTTACAAAAAGAGTAAAATTAGTAAAATATATATTTTATTAGGTTGCTTTTGTGCTTTAAGGAACGCTGAAACCTGTATTTTTTATATATCGAAACGTTAAACGGGTTTTATGACGGGCTTCTCATATAGCGGCAAGGCCTCGCAACTCAGTTACGGGCCGATGCAAAACGGGAGAAAGGCTAAAAAGCAATACAAAGTATTGCACATGCTGTCTTTAATTTAACTGCATTTCAAATTTGTAGCTGTCCATAACCTATTTCTGTCATGTTAAATAAATAAGAAAGTAAAGTAAGTGAGTTAATAAATAAATAAATGCACTTATTATACACGATAAGCAAACACAATAATGGATCCTGCTTTACTGATCTTAATTTCTCGGTTTTACTATAGAATATGCCCATATAATTTGCACAAACGCAAAAATATAACCTAAATCATTAAGCAACATACAAACACTATATGTCTTTTTTTCCTTTTTGGTCACAATACAGTATATATATAGTATATATATAATAATAGGCTTGTCGGTAACCAAGAGGGAAAAGTGGAAATAAATGAAGATAAAGTTTCGCTTCTTTTTACTTTCATTAGCGTCACACGGCGAACTCTTATGATTTCTCGGAAACCTCGTGCTTCGGCCGACGCTCTTCCAGCCGCGTCGCGAGCCTCCCTCCCTCATTTGCGCGTCATAATAAGAATCGAAACGTTCGTGCTGCGTAAAGGAGTGTAAGTTACTGGCTCAGAATATTCACCAAGACAGCTGCTTTGAAAACAGATGGATGGATTTACATGGGGTGTAATCGCCAAAATTATTTCATTAGATTGTTTTCGGCACAGGATATTTATTTATCTAAGTGATCCGTAAAGCTGGTCCTAGTTATGTACCCTTATACGTAGAATGCATAGACTGTGTTAAGTTTCTGTTTACATTTGTATACCCTGAAAGTTTCGATTTCTCAGGTGAACGAGGGAGTACAACGCCTTTCCAGAACAGCTAAGTGTCAACGTACAGCCCATAATGGGCGGGTTCACGACCTCGGATTGTGATTGGACAACAGGTGTGCCATTCATACTGTTAATGTATCCGGTTGCTTACATATTCGGCGCTGTGCTTTTAGTTTCAGATAGTGATAGCGAGGAAAGGAGCTGATTAGACATAGAAGTTTAACAGAGAATACAATTAATTTGTCAGTACATCACTACACATACAATTATATAAGGTAAGTGATGTCTGATTTAACGCAGCGTCAAAACTGTTCGTATTTGTATTTTTGGTGCAATTATCTGCCTAAACATCCGGGATTCGATCATAGAAGAAACGTGTTAAATATTTATGTAATTTTTTACGAATTATAGAATATTGGATCAAAAATAAAATGCGTTGCGAGTGGGTTTTCGCCTGTATGCAGTAAAATGTCGCACTGCTGTACATGTTTATATGAACTTTTTATATGTAAGCTAACAAAATATATAAACGTTCATTTAGGTACTGCGTTAGCCTGCTAACTGGAATATTTGTCAAGATTTCGAATTACGAAATAATAGGGGCATGCAAACTAAATTTAGTGACGACATAGCTGATATGTGGACCGTTGACTAAAGACCGATAAAGTACTTGAAAATGTAGCATTAAAACACTATCTATAATGAATAACAAACATTATGACTGCAGTTAAAAAAACTATAAGTCTTCTCTAACCAAAGACCTGGATTATATGAAAAAATGAATGAAGACTTTGTTCCTAATACTTGCCTCACATCTCTATGTTTGGGAGATCAAATATCACCCTCTCTTGTGTGTATTCTCCGTGTAAACCAGATAATTGGCATCTCTAAATTGTCTGTACTGTGTGTGCTTATATCTATGACCTTGTGATAGACTGGTATTCCGTCCAAGGTGTGCACCAGCTTTATGTCTTGTAATGCTTGGGATCGGCTCATAATGGCTAAAGGACGTATGAATAGTTCATAATAAATCAAAACACTAAAAATCAAGGGGTTAGGTTTTTGCAAAAAAACAGTATGGTCTAACCCCAACCAGTACAACCCCAAATCAGAAAAAGTTGGGATGGAAAATGCAAATAAAAAAAATGCAGTGATTCTTAAATTTACTTTGAGTTTAATTTCATTGCAGACAGTATGAACCCAAGACATTTCATTTATTAATATACATACATCCATTCCTGCATTTCAGGACTGCAACACATTCCAAAAGAAATTGGGACGGTAAAGCATTTACCACTTTGTAAAGTTGCCATTCCTTCTCACAACACTTAAAAGACATTTTGGCACTGAGGATACCAAGCGTTGAGGTGTTTCAGGTGTTA
>JAACJT020001544.1:0-14728 GCA_009936485.2 Gymnarchus niloticus | reverse complement strand
GAATTCAGCCACCCTGGAGCCAACTTCACTATCTCCCCCCTGGGGGGCAACAGGGCCAGTGTGTCTACAGCCTTACAATACCATGGTACATGGAAAAGTAGGAAAAATGGAAACTCTTTGCATGCAGGATTTTAAGTAATTACCCAGGCATTTTGGTACACAGCACACACCTGCTATACAGTATTGTTTTTATCATACCTGTAAGGCACTATGTCATTTTATAGCTTTATATTTCTCTCCTTCAAGCATGTTTTTACAATGCCTATTACTGTCGCGGTTCCCTGCTTCCACCACTAGAGGGCCCACTGGTGTCCTGTCCGGGGATCCCTTTGCCCAATATGTGGAGGACTATTTAAGGGAAGGTTTCCCTGATGAGCATTAAAATGAGGCAGGCAGAGTTGCAGATAAACTATAATTTGAGTACACCTGTAAAACTTTCACTTAAACAAATTTCAATTTTATAGGAATCAACACAAAATGCTGGTATTCCTCATCTGGACATTGATTTTTTTTCCCCCTGTGCCACAGTCCAAAGATAGATCTAGTGTTTCTAAAAATTTTTATAGCATTTGATTCTATCAGTTATGACCCTATATTCTGTCCTGGGTCTCCAGTGTTTTCATACTCTGTAGTACCTGAGATAGGCTCCAAATTCATTGTGACCATGTTCTGAATAAGTGGTTCTGGAACACAGGACTTTGTAATAGGATCAATAATGTTCTGTACTGTTCCATAAGACATACCAGCCAAATAACTTCAATACAGTGTCTCTACAATAATGCATGTCTTAGGTAATTATAATGTTGTTCTACAGTTACAGTACATCTCTCAGCTCTGATTCAGATAGGCCAAATGTGAAGGAGGTTATGATGACACTAGGGTTAACCCTCAGATCTTCATAGAGATAGGACCATTGACAACAGGTCTGCAAATTGTTTTGATTTAGATCTTATTGTAATATCTGGCAAAGTTTGATTTCTCTGAATATGGAGAGCAAGGCATCTTGGTGTCTATATTCACGGTTGACTCCACTAACAATAAAAGCACAGTCACTTGCAAAATCAGTGGCACAACAAAATTTTATTTGTTATTTTTAGTCAGTTACTACAAAATCCAAGCCTTAACAGCAAAACCAGTCCTACCTCCTTGTGTTGCCACGTGCCATTTTGATGTACTGTAACTTAAAAAAATTGCAATTCCTCATATCAAAAAGTTCTGCTTATTAAAAGATGTGTCAAGTGTTAATGTTAACATTGTTTTCTAGTCAAGCCACAGTATTTTGTCATTCCATTTGGTGGTGCATAGCATGTGTTAAATACTTAACCAGTAAATGACATAATCATGAATTGTTATAATGTATGTTTTTATTTTGACAACAGACAACTGTAGTCAGATGACAAATGAACAATAGAGACCCATTTTGTGTAACTTGGTGATTTGTATAGTCAAATTTTTGCATACACATAGAAAGTTTCACTTGTTTTTTTTAATATGCAAAATTTTAACTTTTCCACTGCTTTTCTTGGCTTTAAATAACAAGATTCCTGGTCCCAAACTAGGGTATTCTTTTAGAAGCTTAGAATGATTAAATTTGTTTAAACAGTACTATCGTTGAAGAGTAAATTATTTTCACATTTTACATTAACCAAATCGGGTGGCACGGTGGCTGAGTGCCACCTCATCCTCCTCTGTCCAGCACCAAGCAGGGCAAGTTCATTAAGTTCATCAATACAATATGAACAACAATCAGGCAGAACAGTCAGATGGATGGACAACAATGCATGGAGAAGGCAGTCAGGTGATTGAGTTGAAGAGCAGGTTTGGTGGCTCAGATGACAGCAAGCCGATCAGGATGGACAAGTGATGGGGAGGGAAGACACGGTAGGCCAGCAGACAAATAGGAGGATCTTTTAAATTCGGACCTCCGAAAGGAACATCCCAGAAACAACCCAGCATGTATGGCAGTTTAACAACATCCTGACGTTTCAGGGTTCATGTCTCAGAATCAACTGTCCTGATGTACTCTTGGTGGTTTCTGAAACATTGTGAGATCTCCGACTATTGCTCTTTCCCTTACTTCTACCTGGCTGAGTAGCTACTACTTATGCGTTTTTAAGTAGCTGACACAGCAGTCAAAAGCCTTACATTTATCCATCTATTTCCATAACTGCTTATCCAGTACAAAAGTCATGGTGATCCCATTGTCTATCCCAGAAAGCATAAGACCATGAATGGAATGCTGATGCATGTGAGGGCACATGTTCACAATCATGCTAGTAAAGGGACAACAACTCACTTAATCTACATCGTTTTGGACTGGGAGATGAACAAAGGGAGAATATGGAAACTTCTCTCACACAGAGATGGGGGCAGGATTTAAACTCATAACCCTAGATATGAGAGGACATAGTTCCACCCCCTGAGTTATAACACTGCCCATAAATCCTACAGTAAGCTTACTCTTAATGTTTTTGTGGCTATGTTCTGGTTGGTATCTGTCTATGAGGCTTTGTCTATTATCTTTATAGAGTTCTGGTACGGAACAGGCTGCCACTGTTGTGGGGTCAATGGACCACAAGGCAAGGATGCAAGTATGAACAGGGTTTAATAAAGAAATGAAGCAAAACTGGACTTTACGTTGAATATCCGAGAATTAACTCAAGGATAAAACTACACAAGACAAGGTTTGAACTGTTGGTAAGAACACACAAACAGGCACAACTAGGAATTAAAAACAGGACTGGTAATGTCCATTACAGAGATCACACAGATAACCCATCAATTCTGTCAGTAAATTTTGAGTGTTTACACTATCAATAAATAAAGATGCTATATCACAGTTAAATATTCAAAACAAATGCTATATCATCAGAGACAGAAAATGATATTAGATAGTTCTTTGACACCATTGCCCAGAGGTCTAACAAAGGCGGGCTCCCTGGACTGTTGGCAGGCGGGAGTAGAGGGTGGGGTAAATGGTGCTGTGTGGATCACGATGGAAAAAACTGGAGGACGAGGCAGCCTGTCTCTTCATCTCCCTAGAAATCTGGCACCAGGACAGCGGGTAACAGCAGCAGCTGTAGAAGCAGTCACTCCAAACATTGCCCTGGTGCGAACAGACACAGGAATGTGAGGTCAGAACCAATGCACAACCCCTGCTCGGTCTCTGCCATCCTGTGATGGGGCAGAATCACCAATTAATGACTGAAAGACGGACTAAATTGGCCATCTATTGTCCTTTAAGTGAAGAAACTTACGTACCAAGAATGAAATCCACACAATACATGAAAAATATGCCAACTCCACTATTAGAGTGGGGGGTGAGATTTTAGCTACCCCCTATGACATATGTTTAATATATTCCTGATTAACCAGAGACACTGTTGTTCCTTGGGTAACATTCCATGATCACTTCATTTGCATTTCCTCTGTCATTGGCTGAAAATTATCAGGCTGCTTACATTTATTAAAAGTAATGCTTAATGTCTTCATAATGGGACTACATGGAAGAAATGAAAACTGCTAAAAGGCTTGCACTGTACATCCCTCCCCTAGGAGGAATAAAATCATGTTTTACAGCTCAGGGGTACAAGAATTGTCAAAGACATTTTCATGTCATACACTTCAAGGTATATTGAGTGACTCCTGCATGCAGTTCTTGGTTGCACATTATTTTCATGCACAACTGACTGACCATTCTGTCCTAGATAGAGGTTCAATTGTGTAATGGACTGTTAAATCTCATTCATCCTTTGACTGTAAACTCTTTGATGTTGCCTGTGAAGTTTGCTGATACTTATGAAAATTATACCAGTCGTAAATGCTATGACGTGATGCACCTTGTTTGCTTATCTTGCCTGTATCCAATCACCAGAAAACTTAGGCTTAAATTTTCTCCAGGATTTTTAATGTATCACTCAAGCTGTTGTTGCTGTTTATATGGGAATCATTCATCATTCTTCCCCTTGGAGTATAGGTTAAGGCAGAATATCTTAAAAACCTAAGACCAAAACCATATAGATGAAGACCTTTCATAAATAACATCAGAATTAAGATTATGATGGTCTACATGCAATATGATCTTTTAGGATCAAGGATAAGCCCTGAAGATGCTTTGAACTTTCAAGGCCAAAATTTAGGAGCCTAGTATATGTTGTCTCCTTTTGTGGCCACACTTAAAGAGCCCAGGTCATAAGCTCCTCCAGAACTAGAATAGCATATCCCACAGGGCACTTTGCCTCCCAGATCAGAGCAAACTAGTCCTTGACATACTTTGTGTAATGAGAACCAAAACAAAGTGGACTGTGCGTGACACTCTAGAGGATTAACAACATAGCTTAACACGATCTTAGCAAACATATTGAATAAATTGGCACAAAACACAACTCTTTTGCTATCCAGTTGGACACCATGTGAAAAAATGAGACACAACAGGCTGACAGCAGAAGCAAGTTAATCTGTACTTTGGCATTTGTGTCATCTTGATATCACTGTTGTACTTACAAGAGTAAGGGTACATGGTTTAGATATGCAGGCTAGATCACAATCTCAGCTGAGAAAAATTCCCCAGATCAACAGTATATTTTGTGAGTTTGTGTTTTTGTATTTTCTAAAACACAAGAAGTACTAGGAGCACTCATTTGAAATTACAGTTCATTTATTATTTTGTAATAGAAACCAACCCTTTTAACAAACTTTTTCTTGCTATCCTCACACATTTCACACATTTTATTGATTTTTACTACTCTCCAGAATCACTAGTAAAATGAAATTGTAATATTCTAAGTTCAAATTTAGTTTCCAAGTGTGCTGTAGTATAGATACAGTATTAATATTGAATGCGTATGTTTGTGTCTGTTCATGCCCTAATTGAATGCCTGTGAACCTACACTAGCTATGATTACAATGTATAGTAATTCAGCTGATTTATCACATCCGTTCAGTTCATTGGTTCCTTGTGAGTTAAAATGGACAATGATTGATTATACATGGCTGATCCACCTACTGTGAGTTTCTCTTCAATGATGTACAAAACCATGGAGTACATGTTCTGATTTTTGAAGGCTACTATGTAAAGTGGTGTTTTTAGAAATAAAATTTTAATTTCAGGATAGCACGTAACTCAGAATAACAAAATAATTATGCAAGTTTATACTGCTGGGAATTTCCAGATTGTGTAATGTCAGAGTGAAAGTGTGTATAATCAAGATAAGAAGCTCTTTGAAGCAAATCAAACACCTAGTTCTTTAACGTACTTGAAAACTTGTGATGGGTTCAATGATGTTTAGATCTGGTGATTTGGGAGGTATTTAATGGCATTTGAATTCATCCTGGACTTCATACAATAAATCTTGAATTTGTTTAGCATTGTGTAATGAGGTATTATTGTCTTGGAATATAGGATCATGAGGGGTAAACCTAGTCCTGAAAATAGCCTCATATTCCTTCTCCATTATATGACCTAACAGAGCAGTCATCGAAGGTGATTGCTCTCGTGAGGTGGCTGGATATATCATTACCTCACTATGTATCCTTTGGCTTCCTTTAATTATAATCCCCTTCAGAAGTATGAAAATCTTTAAAAATGGCTCATCAGATTATATTGTTTTTTCCATTGCTCCTTCCTCGAAGTTATACATCTATGTGCGTTGATAATAAATACAGTAAAAGTGGTTTCCAAATAATTTCCAGCTTTGTGAATCTCAAAACATACAGTTTTTGTTAAGATTGGGGCACAGAAATCCTGTGGAATTGTCTTTGACACCATATTTTTTGGTCTGCCAGAACTATCCTGTTAAGTGTCTGTCTATCCCTGTCAGTGAGCTTTCACTTAAGACCACTGTTCCTCTTCATCAATACAGTTTATCTGCATTTGACGTAGCCTGTCATGATTTTGAAACTATTGCCCTTAAAACAAAATAATTTGACCTTGTTGGAATTCACTTAGTTGTTTCATGTTGCCAAGAATCTCACATACCGAAGTGCTGATTGGCAGACTTTTTAAATAACTGACACGTAGTGTCATAACACAGAAAGCGTGCCTACCGAGATGGGGAGATGGCGCATGGAAAAACAGGGAACAACAGGATTGGGCTACACCCGGACCACATAGTTCAGAGAGACAGGAACAGGGACAGACAGAAACTGCTCAGGGAGTGCATTAGGAACTACACTGCTTGGGGAGAGGACTGTCGGGAACACTGAGGTTCTAAGAGAGGCAATCTTAGGTCGGTGCAGTTCAATGAGGGAAGTGTCAGGAACAGTGCAGCCTGGAGAGACATGAACACAAGTGAAACAGACAGACAAGAAAGGCTAGAGTAGACAAAATAGGGCTCCTCTGAGATTATGGAAAAACAGGACCACAGGAAGATTTCCAGGAGCTTACAAACCCACAGGAACAGGGTACCGGGAGGTGCAGGCTTGCAAGAACCAGAGATCAGAAAGGGTATGGAGGCCAAGGGACAGGAGCAGGAGAAGGAGCAAGAGCAGGTGGTCAGACCTTAAGCATGGAGCTACCCATAGTTCAGACACCCCTACCTCCTAGAGCTGGGTCTTTCTTAGCCACCAACTGGAATGTACCTGTCACTTATACAGACAGGTACAAATGCATTGGGGCCTAGAAGCAAGGCCGAGAAGGTATAGCTAGGTTAGAGCGTGGACATCGTTGAATAACCGAGTCTGGGTCCATCAGACTACCTAAGTAAAATAGGGTGGAGTGCCCAGGTAACCTGGAGCTGAGAAAGGTTGCTAAGCGACCATCTGCAGAGCAAGAAAACCAGGCAACAGAGAGGAGGAGCAAGTAATAGGGAACGTGTGTGACACATACTGTGATTTGGCACTGAGTAGTAAATAGTCCAATGATTTTATATCACATTTAAGAATGTATGCCTTATCAAATGCACTTTTCAAAACCATATCTCAAATTTGTTATTTTACATTATCATGGTGATTGACCATTTGCTCTGTAACTAGATTAACTAATAAGCTGGTCTTCACTGATCTTAAACTAAAACCATCTCAGGTTACAGCCTCTATCAGACACCTTCAGCCTCTCGGGGTCTAGGGGTATTTTAACATTTTGTTTTCTTTTTTATATTAGAAAGTTAATTCTACACATTTGTAGAAATCATAGAAAATTTTGGATTCAACGCATTTTTTAGAACATTAGCTTCTATGCATTGCCCTTAAAAACATGCAGGGCTAAAATATTGTCACTAAACTATCTATCCATTGCTACATTAAAATCCTCAAGGTATCCCTTTCCTTCAAGGGCCTACACATGTATTTGTCTTAATTTAGCTCACCTTGATCCCATTTTGCATGTTGCTGTATTGCAAATTAGCATTGAATCAACACCAGTTAGTCTACTTGAGCACAGTGTAGCAGTGGTACCATACCTTAATGCCATACCGGTCCCGCACAGTGGCGCGCAGTGCAAGAGATGCTGGGGGCATGCAGCCCATGCAGTCAAGCATGGGGAGACAGGAGCACACCCCAGTAGCGCTGGCTGTCTTACAGGCAAGAACTGGGAGGCACCACATTGCAAAGCAACCTGACAGCAAACACGAGGATACAGAAACAAACAGAATTATGTATTTAGAGACAGATGATCAGACTGTTAGAGCCAGATAAGCACTGCATGATAAAAACAGAAAGACAACATATTAACATTATGCAGACATTGTATGATGGACAGTTCAAAGTTAGGTGACCAGCTGACTCACTAACCTGTAATAGGACCCTAAGGCATTTATTCAGTTTTGTTGTTTTGATTCCCACTCTGTGTTTTATCCTTTTCCTTCTCTATTCCCACTCACAGAATTTGTACTCACATAATTTTCACAAAATATTCCAGACACTCAATATTCATCAATAAAAAATAATACATTCAGGTTCAGCGTCCTTCAAATACCTTTATTAGCAAGAAAATTGGTCATATCTTTGGTTCATCAAAGTAGCCTCCTCAAGCAGCTACAATAGCAGAACAAATTTGAGGCATTCTTTGAAGGGACATTAAATATTGCTCTGTAAGTTCATTCCAACACTCCTGGAGCATGGTTTATGGTTATTACGGTATATTATGTTTATTACATTATAGTATTCATAAATCTCCTTTGGACTGGAGTTGAACTTTGTGGTTTGCCAAGACAAATAACATTTTCATATACACTACTGAGTGTCTAGAATGTTTTGTTTGTGAGTTAAATTATGTGAGTAACATTGAAAATGTAGAAAATCTAAGTGTGTGCAAAAACTTTTGACTGGTAGTGTATGCTAGAATTTAAAAAACTATGGAAGTGGCTTCTATCCAAGGTTTAATTACTGTGCTTTAATAACCAACAGGATATTGGCTGAAGTGCTACTGTCATGCTCCTGGAATGCCCCATTTAAAAAAATAAATAAATAAATAAATAAAAGTAAGAGAAGGAATATTCTTAACAGGTTTAACGCACCTGTAGCCTTTGTCTCTGAGCCCCAGCACTTGTAACTTATCACTGCTCAGAAACGGCCTCTCTGTTTTGCATCACAACTCCAGAATGTGATGCCAAGTCACATACTCATCTGTTCATCTATTGAAACCAAAATAGCCATCTTTTGTGTTTATTTACACCCCCCTTTTTGTTAGACCAAAAACTGAAATAAATTCCTACTTCTGGCTTTCCACATGGATGGCTTCATTGCTCAGAGCACCACCTGTTTTACAAACATTAGTGTTGATTGTGGGGAAAGCAGAAGAGGCTCACACTTACAGTCACCTGTATCTTCCCAGCATTCACAAAGACCAGTGCTCCACTGGCTGAGCTGCGGATTCGCCCCTGCTTTAGCCACAAGGGGCTGCAAATGGACCACACCACTCTGCATCCTGACCAGAACAGGACCACACCAAAGGTCACTGTATGCTAATACCTGAACTGTGTTTGTAGGAATTAATAACCAAAAGACAGATGATATTTTTACCAGGTACATACTGTGTCATACAAGCATACAAAAACACAACAAAGAAGATTTTCATATTAGCTACATAAATTCTGATTCTTTCATCAGACTATCTATAAAAATGGAAAATGCTCTTATCTGCTGGAGATTAAATAAAAATAAGAGGTATGAGTCAGAGTGAGAGACACACTGGACCTTGTCTGTTACCGTGCCTTTATGCGTAGCCCTTTTTTCCAGGACACCTGGTCATTCAAGTTTCAGACTTGTGTTGAGGCAATTCTGTTTACTATAAACCATTCATTTTCCACAGGGAGCAGGGAGTGCTTATTTCCATGAAGCTTGCTTCTGGATACCTGTTGTACTGCAAATTTCTTTCTTCTTTCAGTCACCGAGATGGCCTAGGCTGTGTAGCTCTGAAACTGGTGAGGGTCCAATGACATGAGGACAGAAACTGGTTCTGAAATGTATTGGCCTTCAGATGAAAAAGGGACAGAGGGGAACTGGAATGAGAGTTTACAGGATAAATCAGATATAAGAAGTAAATAGAAATGGAATGCCTCAAGTCTGCAGCTATTCCAAAAAATTGTTCCAACCCTCTTTAAACTCAATCTACTGAGAGGATTATGAGGAATAGGAAGGTCACCGTTGACATTCTGGTGGTGGTGGTGGTGGTGTGTGTGTGTGTGTGTGTGTGTGTGTGTGTGTGTGTGTGTGTGTGTGTGTGTGTGTGTGCAGTCTTAACTCAGTTGGTTTTTACTCCCTTCATTGTTTTTACCTTAATAAGCTTTTGAATAACAGAATTCTATGCTAGTGAGAATACTTTTGGGATTTTTTACTGTGACTATGGTTACTGCAGGTGTGTGCAAGTGATCTCTTGGGGCAGTTCATGAATTGCTCATTTGTACACATGAAAGGACTTTATTAACTCAAAATGTTCAAACAAAAAAAGATGTAACTTTACTGTAACAAAATACATATACAGTTGTGCTTACAGGCTTATTCAGAATCCATTCAGTAGCTTTATTTTCATAATCCCACACTCTGAAAGGTGTTTTTAAGAAATTTCTCACTGAAGCTAAAACATCATCACTGAAATGAACAGAAAACAAAGAAATATAAGCTGCCCTCATACGTTGATATACTATTTGTTCATGCTGCTTTGACAATGGACTACTGCGATCTGTCATTCCACTCTATTGCTCCTAAAGTTAACTTTTGTGCTGAACTGTGAGAAAAGACATAGAATATTTCCAACAGTATCTGATAAATAAGGCTGACATTATGTACAGGTAGCAAAATCTGCTCGTACTGGATATCCAGAAGGGACCTGTCTACCACTCTAACATTCTACCTTGGTACTATATTAGAGGAATGATACCTTTGACATAAACAGTGGAGGATAAAACAATGGAAAATTAAGTTGAAAACCACAGAATATAGGAATGGGGAGGCATTTTGGGTACTGAGAATTCCAGAGGATCCTTCAGCTTCCTGTTTCAGATTTCTCCATGTCAGACGAGTGGGAGAGGGATGGGAACCCCTACGTTCCTCTGCTGGCAAAATCTCTGAAGGCTATAGGGGAACGACTTTACTGGGCAGAGATAGACAAGAAAGCATGTTTGTAATAACCTCTAACATATAGAATATTTACGTAGGGTTCATACACTGACAATGAGTGCAACCAAGGCTTTATCATCAACATATATGTGCATATGGAGATTAATCACCCGTCTTATGCTATTCAAATTAAAACAATGGAAGTATGCTTTCCTTAATATCTTTCAGCGCAGTGCATTACAAACCACTCTTAATACTCCTGGGCCATGCTTCAGTCATTGAATGAGGAGACTAAAGACATTGAAATTGAAAAGAGCTGCAAATAGCTGATTTCTTTATCTAGTATTCAAAGAGCCAGAAATGCTGCATGGTAGCCTGCATGGATTGTAATCCGGCTGAACAATAATCAGTTGGATTCCAAACTGATAGAAATAGAAAATCATAAATATTTCCAGGGTTAAAATTCACTCTGATCACCTCAGGTGATCAATAATTACAAACTGCATTATTTGACTTTCCAGACCACCATAGCCAAAGCATATTTTTAAGTACATACTTTCAGTACATCTGTATACTGATTATTTCAGATCAAGCATTGTGTTTATGTCTATGTTGTTTATAATATTTCTGCACCCAGAACTGCTATCATGAAATCAAAGCCCATCACATATTAACACTGCAGCAACTCACCATAGTGGTGCTCTTTGCACAAGCACTTCATCAATTTAAATCGCTCCTCATCAGACCGTGGATTTGTACAGACCAGTCCCTTAGAGGGCAGGACTGATATATATATATATATATATATATATATATATAGAGAGAGAGAGAGAGAGGGTGAGAGAGAAAGAGAGAGGCCATTAGTTTGTAAAATCTATGTAAATAAACCTTTTAAATAAACACCTGCTAATTGTCATATGGTTATTTCTTACAAACTTGTTGATTAACAAGGGAACTGTCCATTTTGCATTGACGCAATGTTAAATGCTTTCAAGGCTGATTTTTCAAGTTCTGACCACCCAGACTAACAAAGACACATACATAACAATTCAGCTCAATGGAGGTACACTTACACTTGCATTTGCATGGAAAGGGCCGTCTACCCCTCCCCGGCCACACTTGAGACTGGGCTGTAAAACACAGAAGGGGAAAAAATGGACCACTCACTTTCAATTAATTAATATATCCACATCAGCAGTGTTACAACAACAAAAACAATCAGGTTATCTTATGAATCAATCAGAGTACTCCAAAGAGCAGCTATGATCCTGAGGTGTGTAGATTTAGGACTTACCTGTGTGCTCGCACCACAGGACAGCCAAAAGCACCATAATCACGCTCACACAGAGGACCTTGGTCATGGTAGAGATTAATAAACTGCTTTCCTTTTCAAGTCAGAATGACACAATTGCTCCAGGCTTTATATAAGCCTTTGCAACCTCCCTCCCCCTTTCATATGGGGTCAGATTGCAGGCTTTATCAGGGGCACTAGGCTTGACAAACAAGCCTCAACAGGTTCAGAAAGTCCAATCTTATATGCATTCCAATGCCGCTTTGGTATTAGATATGACCTGTTTTATCTAGAATTGAGAAAACATCTCATACCTCATACACAGGACCATAAAAATCTAGCCCGGATATCAAGATTCAGATAACTCCACCAACTATTGCCTAACTTTGGTCTAGTAAATTTTCTTTTTAATTTTATAAAAGTTTTACACATTTCTGTGTCACAATGACTGACAATTAATGTTGCTGAAACAATGTATGAAAAACTCCTCACCATGTTTACCGGTTTGCTGCAGAACAGCAATTTCTCATTCTTTCACACAAATTCCAAATTCTTAAGCATATTCATACAAATGCTCAGGCATAATTGTCTGTGACTGGGAATGATGACTCAGTGAGTAACTCTGTTGCCTCACACCTCCAGAGTAGGGAGGTCCAAACCAATGTATGTGTGTGTGTGTGTGTGTGTGTGTGTGTGTGGTATGCATGTTCTTCCCGTACCAGTTACCATTGTGTACTCTGGTTTCCTCTGGCAATCCAAGCAGTTATGCTGATTGGTGTCTCTAGCTTGCCCAACGTGTAATATTGTGTTTGAGTCCTGCAATCAGGGGCAAGGCTAGATATCCTGGACTTGGACTGCTGCCATGTGCCAGGGCTCTTGTCCACAGTGTGGCTCTTGGAATTGTCCCAACCCCCTTTACCACTCCCCTGCCTGCAATGAACTGGCATCCTGTTCAGGAGTATCCCAGTCTTGTGCCCTCTGCTGTTGGGAATACGTTCCAGATAGCCTTGCAATCTTGACCAGAAGACTATGCGTGGATAAATGCATTCAATTCCAAAATTATTGACTCAAAGCGGTTCACTTTTGTGAGGCAGAGTGCAGTGGAACATGACTAAGCAGAATGACAGAGTTGATGTTCCTGTTCAGAGTGGGGGAAATATTACCATGTTTGCTGCTACCAGCATGTGTGGGCTCCTATATTACCATGCTATATGAGGACAATAAAACATTGCACATGATCTTATCCTTTGTGACAGTCTGCACAGCATTCTCATTTGACCCTAAGCAAGAGAACCACTATTCCAATGAAGAAGATTACTACACAACAACACTACAAATCTGTCAGAGACAATGTCGGCTTTCATTTCATAGCAGACATTGAAGCCTGGTTCCAGAATCACCCACATTTCCCGAGATGGAAGCACAGGTGAACTCACCTGCTGGGTACTTTTGCCTAACATGCCTCCAACGGTGCCATTGCACCAGCTGCAGGATCGTCAGCCGGGAGCCACCCTTCACAGATGTTTTGCTCCTTTAATCCTGAAACATCTCAAGGTGGTGGAGCAGTGGTAAGGACGTCTCCCTAACGCCCCCTGCAGCCAGCCCAAGGATCCTTGTTTTCTCCATGCTTTGTCCTTTCTTCTGACAAAAGCCTTTTTGGCAAAGCCAAAAGCTCCCTTGTTGTGCCTCCTCCACCAGGTCTTTAAGAGCCTTCTTCTTCTTCCTCTCGAAGGCAGCTTCCATTCCCTCTTCCCATGGAATAGTCAGTTCAGCCATGATGACTGTCTTACTAGAGGTACACCAGATTACCAATATCTGGCCGTAGACAGGTCATGGTGATCTCATGTGGAAACTTTAACTAGCAGTCGAGGTCAACTCTCATGTTTCACTCGCCTCCAGGTGTCAGGAGAGACCACTCCTTTGTACTACTGCTCTGAGCCTCATCCCCTTGTCTAACAAACTGGATCAGTCACTGTGATGATACTGGGCTGGCCTTCTTTGTTTCCATCCTACATGCCTCCAGAATTTCAGCTAGCTTGTGCAGGACCTGGTCGTGACGCCATCTATACCAGCCCTGCGTCAATGCTGCCTTACATCCAGAGAGGATATGCTGCAAGCTCGGGTTCTGGAAGAGTTGGCTAATCTCCTCTGAGCCGTACCAGAGGTGCAGGTTCCGGGAACTGGGAAGGGTATCATACGTGGCCCTAATAAGGAAGCTCAGCCTCGCCCCATATTACACCTTCCATTATACTCACCCTTTCTGAATCCAAACTAAATATTTTTTCCTCACAGTGTTGGAAGATGTATGATCACAGCCCTTTTCAGCTGGTGTCCCTACGTCAAGACAGAGAATGCATGTTGTAATATTAGCGTGGTGAATTGCCAGGGCTGGAAAGATCACTTCAGAATGACACCTAGTGGCCAAAGAGTGCTTTATTGACACCATTACACTGTGGCACCACGGACAATGTTTTGAATAGACCTACAAAAACAGAATGCATGTGGTATTGTTAGTTTTTCCCAGCTTCTGACACACAGTTCTGGAAACAGGGTCTCTACTCCACAAATGCTTTAATCATACTCATCATTCCCTTTCAGCTGCTCCCATCAGGGGTCGCCACAGCGGATCAACCTTCGCCATCTCTTCGTGTCCTCCACATCCCGCTCTGTCACACCCACCAACCACGTCCTCTCTCACTACATCCATAAACCTCCTCTTTGGCCTTCCTCTTTTCCTCTTGTTTGGCAGTTCCATTGTCAGCATCCTTCTCCCAATTTACTGAGCATCTCTCCTCTTCACATGTCCAAACCAATGCAATCTCGTCTCTCTGACTTTGTCTCCAAAGCGTCCAACCTGAGCTGACCATGTAATATACTCATTCCTAATCCTGTCCATCCTCGTCACACCCAATGCAAATCTTAACATCTTTAACTCTGCCACCT
>JAACJT020001543.1:0-10838 GCA_009936485.2 Gymnarchus niloticus | reverse complement strand
CCAGTTTCACCATGACTCTGTACTAGGTAAGTCATATGGATGGATGGATGGATCAGGGCCAGTTTCACCATGACTCTGTACTAGGTAAGTCATATGGATGGATGGATGGATCAGGGCCAGTTTCACCATGACTCTTTACTGGATAAGTTGTAAAAGAAGATGGACAAAAATAATACATAATCACACTGGTTTGTCAATAAACATATACCTCTGTGGAGTTACATGTTATATGTAATTATTATGTATGTTTTATCATTTTAAACATAAAAAAATTAACATCATCTGCAGTTTGAGTCCTTTTACTTTGCTTTTTGGCTTAGTTTCCTGACAGCTTTGAATCAATGAATCAATGATGAGCTGACATCAACCTTTAAAAGTGTGGGTTCAAATCTTGTCAAGGTCACACCCTTGCACATTGATGATGAGTCTCCGTGGCTTAAGTGTCTGTGTCCTTGACCACATGGTTGTTAGTTCATACGTATCCCCCTGATTGGGAAAAAAAGTGTCTAAATCAACATTGGGCTTTTGAGAACAAAAATTGATCTGTTTTTTTTTTACAGCTGTCTATTTCCAGCTTTATATCGAACTATTAGCCAGGTCAAATCATGTCGATAGAGAATGAAAAACATGACTTTTGACTGTACTTCACTTACCAAGACTTTCTTCAATGATCATCTGTAGTATTCACAAATTTTTTCCTCCATGCTAATCTCACTTCCCTGGGTGGCCTGGCTAAGGCCTTTTTCTCACAGCAGGGTTAAAAGATTGACTGTGACTCCCACAGATAGAGTATCTGACACACGTCAGACAAATGAGATACGCATGTGTGTACCTGGGATAGTCTGTCCAATATTCTTTGTCATATGCTGGATAAGCAGTGAGCCTATAAAGTCCTGATTAAGGTAGTCAAACATTAACCGGAAGAAATATACCCAGGATGTTAGTTTCACCAGTTTTGGTATAATTAAGACTTATAGATGCATAGGCTGATTGAATCATTATATACATTTTTTAGATGAGTTGCAATTGTATCATTCAAATGCTATTTTGTATGAAGGATATACAAAGATATTCCCTAAATAAGAAAAGCGGATGTGTTATAATGACGATATCTTGTACTCACAGCTGTGTTTACTTTTTAGGAGCTCTTCATATGTAACAGATGTATGCAATATTCATACATCTGCTTGACTTTGTTTGGGAGCTTTTGGCATAGTTCATAAGTGACTGTTTTGTTGTGGACAGGATGTATGACATTTTGTAGAATGAGCTCATCACTCTGAGAACTGCGTTCATGTATTTCAGAACTTGCCTTAAATAAATGTGTCTGTACTGATTTTTTCAAAATATAAATAAATCTATACATTGCAAATGCTTGCAATTAGCCACGTTAATGCATTTAAAAGATGAATTCTTGAATTGCAAGAAATTATTCATCTTCTTACATAACATGTCTACATCTTAGCATGAATGTGAATCAATAACATAATATAGACTGTAAACTAACTGCTAGTAGTCTGTATTTAATAATTCAAATCTTAACACTTCTGCTACAGATTATAATAATCATGAAGCATTGCACTAATAAAATAAACACAATAACGTGTAATGTGAATTTTGTATTTCAGAACTCATCTAACTTGGCAGTTTTAAATGCATCATACCGAATATTACTTGCATTGATGGCAGTAGGCTCCTTTTTTTTTAAAGTGCTAACTTTTACAGCGGTATCTGAATGAAGAAGCTTCCAGAAACTGAGCATGTGCAGTCACCTTCACTTTATCCCAAAGTTACAAACTTTAAGTAGAGTGACCTTCACATATCTCAGAGATGTCAACTCTGTTCAGTCATGAACTGAATGGCTGATGTAAATAACACATTTCTAAGCTTATGATAATGCATAAGTCAATCAACTATGTAATTTATTATTATTATTATTATTGTTAGTAGTAATAATAATAATACAAATATCTTTTATAATGAACTATAGGATAATTATAATAGTGTAGTATATCATTAAAATATGTATTTTGTGCAAAAATGTTTTCTGAAGCTGAATTTCAGTTCTTAAATGTGTGCGTCTGTCTGTATGTGGGCGTATGTCTGTATGTGGGCGTATGTCTGTGTTTGTATAGGGATGTGTGAAAGTCATGGCTTTGTTACCAAGCTCTCTTGACCATGTATGGAAATTCTTCTGCGGATTGGCAACGAATGCCTTTGAAGGTGACAGCTCACTTTAGTCTTTGTTCACATAGCAATGCAAACGTGAGTGTGCTGTCACCATGTTACTACTGCCCATAGATTGGCTCTTTGTGTCCCCTGACATCTGTGCATAATCACAATAATAGTGGTGTGTGATGGGAGAAGTGGAAAAAAAAAAACAAAACAAGATTTTTAAAGAGACGGTATTTCATGATTGGAGATTAAACTAGTATGTTTGTCTTCAATGGTACATTGGAGTTACCATTCCTCTGTGCTGTGGTACACAGTGTACCACAATTAAACATGAACATAAATTTCTCACTTTGATATTAAAATGGGTGGGCAAATACCATCTGGATTCTTTATCAAAATGATTTACTTTTGTTTTGGCCCTCCGGACACAAGATCCATTCCGTGGAAATCAAGTGTAGTTCACTCCAGCAAACTAAATGCTGCATCTATTCAGCTGAACAAAGTGAAAATACATATTTCTTGTTCTGAAAAATGTTTTCTTAGTCTTTGAATTATTCCAGCTGCAAAGGTTACTATAAATCTCTGATAGCTATTTTAAATCTATTTACTGTGTACAACATTCAATATTATTATTATAGTATGACTACTTTTTTGGTATAATGGTTATTTAGGAAGTTTTAGTTGCTTCATTAATTTACAACATTATCATATCGTATATAATTTCATATAATCTTAACATGCATTAGTACTAACTTTCCCAGGCAAACTGACAAAATTGGGTTCTTTCTATCCAATGTTTTCTTCACATATTTGCAAAGTTCTCTAAGAAACACCATCAAATGTTCAAACCATCAGACATCAAATTAATAAGATGACCATTCTCTTGGAAGGTTGGGGATCGATACAGTATGTCTGTCTATGTTTTTAAATAACCACATTCCTCCTCTCGGGAAGCGGAGGGAAGGTGCTGATGATGATGAAGATGTTTTGAAGAACTCAGTGCTGCTCTTTGTCTATTTGTGAGGATCACACTGAATCGAAGTTCAGATCACCATTTAGAAACATTTTCACAGATACTCAACTAAGGTCTTTTCCAGCTTCCTTCAATCTTGGAATACACATCTATTAAGAAACTTGTACTCAGATGGCGTACTGGTCTATAATTTTCATGGAATGTATATCAGTATAACAGGAATTTTCACATCAGTTTTTCCCATTTTTTTCCCTTTGTAATCCAGGCTCAGTACAATGCTGAATTAGCATTGCATGGCAGAGAATGTGTACTAAGTGATGATAATGTCATATTCGGTCAGCTCATATTCTACATATTTATGAACCCTCTACACTGAACTTTTCATAATGCATAATTTCCAGTAGGCTGAAAAGGTTCCCGTATTATACATTCTGTATTTGAACTTGTTTCAGCCTATAAATTTGTTCACTTTTATCAGCATTTGTTAACTGAGTCAAATCAATATTGTTCAGGAATATGAAATGCATGTCGTTCAGAGAGGCAGAATTTCAAAACTCACCACAGAACAGACTACATCAAGTTGTGAAGACGCCAATGAAAAGTAGTTAGCCAGTTAGCCATCTAACTGTGCCAAGAGATCACTCTGGACTTGGCTCAGCTCTGTTTACAGCCATGTCACATTTATGACTCCACAGTATTGTCACCACGCTTGTATGTGGCTTCTTGAGCTGCTCGGCTCTGCTGCTATACCCAGACTGTCAGCTTTCAACCTTTGATGTTCTGCTTCCTGGTTGTCAGCGATACATCCCAAGTCTTATCTCCCTGAGGACAACCTACCAGTTTCAGCCATCCTCCGTTCATTTCCCCTGTGCACATCAGCCAGCTCACTCTAACGGGCTAGATCCTCATATCCCTATCTCTCTTCTGTTTAGGAGCACAGGAGGTTTCATCTGTAGACAGTTGTGTTGCCCAATTTACTCCTAGACTAGAAGGAAGCTTGACTAGGGGGGCCCCCTTTAAAGGTTGACCTGTCACCACCACAGCTTTGTGGCTGTTTCCATTGCGGTCTGAACCATTCAGCATTTCTAAATAATCTGGGATGACAACATGGCACAAACCTACCAACAACTGTTCAGCCACTGTTAGATAAGTCATTACATCGCTAATGCCGGTAGCTCTAAGCCATCAGCACAACAAAGAATTTCACACATACGAGCGTGAAAAGTTTTAACGCTATATGATGGACTGCAGGTTTCCCTTCAGCAACTCTTGGGGAGGTTTAACAGGCTTACAAGATTAATGGACTCCCGTGCCATAATTACTAATCGATAATTACCAATGCAGTTCATCAAAGACAGAGCTCATCGTAATAAGGAAATTAGAGAACTTCCAAGATTGGGCTCGTGCCTTTCTGTAGCCTCCCCCATTTTTGTGTGTTGCAGTTAAAAATTAAGAAGTTGTGCTGCACACATGCCTAAGGTACATGCCACAATTTAATTAATCCCTGCGGTAATCTGCGTTTTTGAGAATGCAACTATAACAGATTACCGCCAATTTCAATGGTAAGTGTAACGAAATACAGTTAATCATATTTTATATTCTAAATACCTAACGCCGTCACGTGTGTTCCGTTACGCACTGACTCTGATGACTCCACCATTGTGGGTCTCATTACCAACGGCGACGGGTCCAAATACACGTGTGAGGTGGAGCGCCTGGTGTCCTGGTGTACGGCGAATCGCATTCAGCTGAACGCCGCGGAAACAGATGCAGATTGACTTCCGGATACCTCCCACTCCACTTCCACACCCTGGATCCCTGTTGTCTTCTGTCCCGCAGCTGTATATCAGGGGAAGAGGGTGTGTGAGGAAGATCAGTGCAGACTTCTCTTGCCCAGCACACAAACTTTAAAACACTTTGAGTTCCTCAGAGCCAAAACACCACACCATCGGAACAGCTTTCTTCCCTGAGTCATAAAGATGCTCAGCCACAAACCCTCTCATTGAACTGCAGCTACTTTATCTGTAGCATGTTGCACATTATGGGAACAATACCTTTGTCAGTCATATTACCTACAAAGTCAACCACTGTTCCATTCTCCTTACTATTCATCCACTATTTATTTAGTTATTGTTTACCATTTATTCTTCTCTCTGCAATTCTGTGAATATTGTGCATCTGAACTGATTTCTCTTCACTTAGCTATCTGGGTGAGCTATCCAGATGTCACACCTGTTCACCAAGGAAGACAATACCAGGAGCTGAGTTCCAGAACAACATAGCTTTGTGGGTAATTAAGGCGTACAAACCCCCTGCACCACATTAAGGTCTTAATCCTCGAAAAGGTAATTTTATGACAGTAGGTCGATTATGTGGAGTTCTCAATGAGTCTCATCCTTGTACCTTTTACCCCCCTCCCCCCCGTGGCAGGTTCACATTCTCTCTGTGAGGCAAAGGAGACTGGTAAGGTTGACTTGGTCTTATCTAACACCTGGGTTGGTTTTCCATTGATTTATGCATTGGCTTAGAGCTCCCCATGTGGAGCATGCTGGGTTCAGAAAAAGGATGTTCATATCCTGCCACATAGCAGGATGCAGTAATGCTCATGTTGCAAGACCAGCTGCTGTCTGAGGTGCCGTGTGTTCACGGTCATGAGGACTCTGAACATCACTTCTCCCTGGCTCTTTACTGTCTGAGGTGCTGTGTGTTCACGGTCATGAGGACTCTGAACATCACTTCTCCCTGGCTCTTTACTGTCTGAGGTGCTGTGTGTTCACGGTCATGAGGACTCTGAACATCACTTCTCCCTGGCTCTTTTCCCTCATGCATAAGTGATAATTGTTTAAATCAGCATTTTCTGTATAATACTGAATACAATTTCTTGTTTTAAAGAACATAAAATGTCTCATAATGAAATAGTTTATAAAATCATCACTCGTCTTCATAATAGCACCAACAATGCATACAGTATGAAAATTGTTGCATTACTGGGCAAACAAGATTCATATCTTGAATTTTAAAATGATAAAAAATGACTGTTTACTCTTAGGTTTTGAGACCCATAAGCGTATGGAAATATTTGAGAGAATTAATGACACAAACGTAGTGTACTGTACATAACAATCGATATGTCAGCAAATTTAGGATAATAAATAGGGCAGCATTTTGATCAGTTACATAAAAACTGTGGTTCAGCACTTGGCTGCTGATGAGATTTTTCAGTTGAACCAAATATCCAAGTTTTGAACTGAACCACTAACCATCCCTGAAAAGGCGGGTTAAGGCAGAGTTTGTCACAAGGCAGGTTGGCGGCTGGTTTTCTACAAGAATAATTGGATTTCCAACTGAAGTTAATAACAAAAGTTTTCAGGACAGGAATTTAGATCTTCCCAGGCAAAAAAAACTTGTATAATTGGTTCTCAAACAAGTATTTAAAGACCCACAAACATCCACAACTCTGTGCAAGACTTTGTACACTCAGAACAACCTTCCATAACCTCGGGTCTATATTCCTTTCCTTTTTGTGATGCACTAATGAAGGCAGCACAATTTTCTATAGTGAGCAGTTAGAACCGTTCTGTACACTGGTATGCATTATGTATGCCCTGGACAAAACAGGCCTTTGCTTGGCCTGAATGTCTCAGAATACCGAATTGAAAAATACTAGAGCATTAATGTTACACCCAAGGTATCAGTTTTGTTGCTGTTACATGATAAATAATTTAGCCACTTGTTTTGCTCATTGTTAATAGCTATAAAGTACAAATAACTTATTTATTAAAACAGGGATACACATGGGAGTTTATGGCTTTTCATAAAAAAATGACACGTATGATGTAAGGTATGATTGATTTGGGCTGCTGTTTGTTCTTTTGTGATTAGGACTCGCATCAAAAGACCAGAAGTGAAGATCTGCTCTCTGTGGAGTTTGCAGGCTATTGCATTTTTCATGTGCATTTTTCTATGTTCCATCACTAGATATCTCTAACGTTCAAAACATAAAAGTGTCTGCAGTCCAACCTATCATTAAACATAATTGGCTCTCAGCTGGATTTATGCTCTTAAATAAAGCTTACAATTAATAATAAAAATGAGAAAAAACATTCAATGACAAAATATCTCTACTCTCTAGTGCCAAGGCGTTCTTCTTGAAGAAGTTTCAGTGGTTCGGCAAATCACCATTATGCCATTTGGACAACAGATGACAAAAAAGGTCTGTTACTGGTTTCATCAGCCCTATTTCAAATCAGAACACAGGGCAGACACCATTACGCTGACATACCTTGTTTGCAGAGTTGTTCCTCAAAATATATTACTTTTGAGCACCTCTGATCATGCCAATCAGATGTAATCGACTCTGGCATGAGTGTTAATCTCAGGAATGGCACGATTTAACTGAGTTTCCCTATTTAACCAGCACATTTAAATTAGCTCCAGTGTTTCGATCTCTGTCTAAGCAATTACAGCAGCCAGCGAATTGACACGAGCCTCTGTGACTATAATGTCAGCTGTCACAAGCGCACTGAGTGTGTGGGTGAAAAGAGAGTCGATCTGTTTATTATATTTTATCTTTCTTGCAATATAGCCCTAGTGCATCAGCCAGGCAGCTGACATCTCATTAAAGGATCACATCACATCACATCAGTCCATTTTTCCGATGAATCTTATTCTGCATTTTGGATCTGTGGGGCAGACTGTGCAGTCCCTAATTAGTGATCTGAAATGCCTTTCTAGGAGAGACATTCAACAGTCCAGACAAAATATTTATTTGGGCTGACTTTTCGAGGTGATGGTGACCCATGGAGACCACACTGGTATTCAGCTCAAGCTAACTCTTTGAGATGCTCTGCATTTAAATTTCATGCACTTCTGGCTGACCATAAGGTGATTACCAGATAGTATGGTGGTGTATACATTAATGCACATCTCCTGTATTTCTGTAAATAAAACATCTGTACAACCTGCTAAAAAAATAACAACAAAAATAAATAAATAAAAATCGGTCAATGAAAAATGTGACATTGAATGTACACTCCTGGAGACCAAACTAGGAATTGCTGCATGGCACTCATGCACCATCATATTTCCTATATGGTATGCGAAAGTCATTTAATCTGCCTGTTTAAATCAAACATTTGGATCTCTTCATTGCTTTTGGTACTTGATCATCAGTGCCTCATGACTTCCACATGAAGTGCCTGCTCATGAAATTAGGCTGCACACTCATAACTGTGTATGCATTCCTAAATATAGCTGTCTTTACACATTCATCATAGACATAATAAAGCACTCATAATTTAAATATTCGAAATAAAATATTTTTTCATGGCCGTACACAAAAATCTGTAGTTGCATATGCGACTGAAATGGGCACACTGCAGAGCCCTGATAGACATTAACCCTTTGACTGAGAACTAAAATATGTCTATTTAAGCTCCTTATTTTAGATTAGCATTTAGCATTTTGTATAATCTTTAGACTAGCCTTTCAAATTTTGCAGTAAATCTTTGTACAAGCATTTAGATTTCACTGTCCCTCAAACTTTAAACCTGCTAGTTCAGCAGCAACTCTGCAGATAAAATTGCAACTTTAGAAATGACTCGGTCTTCTGGACTGCATTTCTTTTTAATATACCCGTACTGTACAGGTTCTGAAGTTTACTTTATACCAAACACTCACGGCTTTTTTTTTTCTTTGCATTGTATTTCTTTTTCCCTGGAATTTTTTTTTTATTATTATTTAATTCCGTGTTTTTTTACTGTATAAACTCAATACCACATAAAAATAGATTTTTTTATATTTTAAAATGGCTATTTCTCAGTTATATTCCAAGAAAAAGGTAATAAAGTTAATAGTGAAGTTAATGTTAACAGTAATTGTTAGTTCTGTAATAGTACAGGCAGACCTGTGGCAAATTACAAAATGATAATCTAATCAGAGTGGATATTGACTATTTGATGATTTTTTAAGTTATCATAATATAATGACAAATAGAAGCTAGCTAACATTCCTCAGTCTGAGCGCTAAACTTCAGCTGTCGCTAAAAATATCAGTAGACACTATGAGCCTTTACAAGGAATGCCACGGAGCTAATCAATCGTACAAAGGTGCCATAAAGCTATGAGACTCTGAAAATCAAGATAGTATGATTTCCTCCATAATATACATCATATAGGCAATGATATTCCACTGCTTACTAATTGACAAGATGCTACTGTGTCTTTTAATATAGTAAAAGCATCCTATATTTCCTTCTCCTACAGTAATTTTGCATACATAAATTTGCAGTGCATAACACTTGATTTGACTTGTTTGTAGCAGATTCCGCCAGCTTATTTTCTTGACAGGAAAAGCAATAAATATATCCTTGCTGCATATTATTGAAAATGTAGTTTTACCTTAAAAAAAAGACAGCTTGAAAATCTTTGTAGAGTCTGGCAGTCTGGCTAGCATGCAAAGGTGAAAGCTACACAGTGACAATTACCAGTTAAGCCCATTATTAAATATTAAAAGTTGATGAATGGACTGCGATAGAGGCTAAACATATCAGATTGCTTGTCTCCAAATACGGCTGTATTTACTCACCTGATTACATTTCCTGTAGCGGTTTTCTCTGCCTGTTTTATTTCTGAACATTTTTCACCATTTCCAGAGTATCTCCTGAGAAATTTACATTAGGCATGCGGAAACCATTCTTGAGGCCCGAGGTTTAAAATGACAGCTTGCAACGATATGACAGCCAGTTAATCATTTACTCGGATCGTTATTATTTATTCACTCATACCCATGACAGTACATTCATTAACCGGAGACCTTTGTTCGATGTTGTGGCAGGAGCTCATTGGAGATTCTGGCACTCAGGCTTCAGTAAGACTCTTGTGGTCGGCTAATGACTTTGACTTTAAATAAACAAAGTTAATAAGAAGAGGTGCATTCTCTTGAAGCACTCTATGGACTGTTTGCCAGTCCATTAATATACAGGTCCCTGAGAGGATGCTTCACGATGGTGGTCTTGTCACTTTCTTGGTGGGTTCTTCTGGTGGACAAACGAGTGATCGAATTTTGAGGCACGACCCGTAGCACATTACCATGAGAGGCAGGGTTATACAGTACATCCAAGCAAGGCTTGCTCAAACAGAAATCATTAAGCACACGTTAAAAGAAACCATACAAAGAAGGAGATTGAGGTGGGGTGTAGACAGACAAAATGAATTCATGATTGGTCAATTGTTATTTGACAATTTGACCTTGTTTTGTACCTGAAGACATTACATTTTGTCTAATTATTTCCCTTTATGTCCTTAATTCTTGTTTTGAAGTGCATTTGGTACAACAAAGAGAATGTCCTTCCCCTTCCCATCATTTGATCAGTCCTGAGCTCTACACTCCCTGGTGTGTCATAGTGAAATACTTTGATATTTGTCAAGAAAATGACAATTTCATTATTGGGAGATCTGTGAAAAAGTTTTCTAGATCACTGCTGAGAAGCTCAAGTGAATGCCAGCATATTTTGATTGAGGGTAAAATGACCTTTATAACATATATGGGTTCAAATGTGACCAGAGAACTATGCAGGAAGGTTGTAAGGTAAATCAGTCTGTCTGGATATATTACATAGAATCAGAATATCTTTATTGTCATTGTAACGAGTACAACGAAATTAAGTGCAGTCCCTGTGTCAGAGAGATTT
>JAACJT020001541.1:0-14740 GCA_009936485.2 Gymnarchus niloticus | reverse complement strand
TCCCAAGCCAATGTACACTTTCTGCCCAGATAAATGGCCTCAAATGGCTTCTTTGTGTGCCTAAGACTTTTGCACAAGGTACAAAACTGAGTCAAATTAGAATGAATGCCAACCGATTATCAGTATGTACAGTATCAGCTATAAATGAGATGTAGATTGAGTATTCTTAGCAATTTGAGGCAACTAATAGTTATGTCAAAGCGCTTAGCCACAAAAAGTGCAAAAGTATATAATAGGTCAAGAGGAACACTCTAAAAAATCATGATAGCATATGCCAAGCATGGGGAAACTGCATTGGCATAGATGAACAGTGGTCACAAGTCTAAGCACACTGACTGAGATAAACTCTTAAGAGATCAGTTATTAAACACCACAAAAATGAAATACCACCCCTGTTACCCAGTCTCAACAAAAACCTTCTCAATGCTGGAATTTATGGTGGGGCTACCATTTGGAAAATACTTGTATCCAAGGTTAGTGTGCAAGGACACATTGCCTGGATCATACTGCAAAATGATAATGTCCCCATACACACTGCTAAACAAATCGATGAACCTTTATGCTATCTTCCCTGACTTCTCCAATCACCAGATCTAAACATAATTAAAAACTAATGGAATATTATTGAGGACACTGTCAGGTACATTTCCACCACCTTCATGCCGCTAAAAACTGGAGGCTCTTCTCAAATATCCCATTACAAAAAGTTCAGTCTGAAGGCAAAGGCTATTGTCAAGGGTTCCTGTTATCTTGTCCATCTCCTGTAGGGATTCTTGCAAGTCATCCAGCTATAATGAAATCTATATGAGGACCACATGTTGATAGAGCATTGAGCTGACGTGGGTTTAGTAAGCCTTCCCAAACAATCACCTCTTTGCCATTACTGTTGCTGCCAGGTTATCGAAGCACATGTGGCCTGATCGTGGGGTTTCTATTATAATTGGCATGGATGGGAAACTCAGTGAAAAAACATTGACGCGATGTCAAAAAAGTTAGGAAAAAACTGTTTTTCTGGCTTCCTGAAAGACCAGAAGATACTGTATCCTGAAATAGTTGGGGTATCCAACTGCCTTTTGTGGTGACAAGAATAGAGTCTAATGCTGTCATCGATTTCTTTTTTCCTTAGACTTTACCTGTAGTTCTAAGATAATCTGGGGTCTACGTGTCCTCCCATTCATCTTGTCCCTTTTAATTTAAATAGCTATAAAAGACAAAACCTCACAACCTCAGGGAAGATTTTACTTTGTAAATAAGTAAAAAGATTGCATCCCAAACAGATCAGTGCTCCTCTTAAGTTTTCAACAATGTTGTTGATATTGTTTCCAGTATCGATGCACATGCATGTGGAAATATTTCTGTCCACCAAATCAAATGTGTTGGATGACATATGGCACAATGGCACACATATAATGCAAGGAATCAAAAACAAATAAACATATAAAAATCTGCTTGCTCAAACTCCCCAGGCTGTTTTTAAAAAGTACTAGTCCTCTAATTGATGAGACAATATTTGTTTTAATTGAACTATACAAAAACAAAAGCATTCGTTTACACTGATAAATTTGGTGTGTTGAAATTTGCTGGCCGATTTTTTCAAATGATATTTCTGTAAAACATGATTTAGAGAAACTATAGTTACTAAATACATACATTTTCCATCAATGGCCTTGAATGTTTAAACCAGTTGTTCAATAAAGATATGGCAATGTAAAATGTGACATTTGTCACGTAAGACATTAGTTATTGCCCTTAGTTAGGTGATCAGATTACATTTTTTGAGCTATTCAATTCTAAATGGTTAACAAACCATTTCTCATAATGTAATGATATAATTCATGTCCCAAAGCTTAATTAAAAAAAAAAAAAAAAAAGTATGCTTTCACGTTAGCATATTGTGCCAGAGACGTTAATGCTGCAGGATCATTTTAGGTTAATTGGGACCATTGCAATATAATCAAATGCATCCATGTAACTATACACAGGGTGTTTTTAATATTTTTAATATTAATGATAAAAAAGGAATAAGGCATGCTTTCTAAGCTACTCTTTGGTGGTTTATAATAAAATCTATCATTATTTCTATTGCATCTTGTGTTTCTGTTCCCATTGCCCAGAAGAAAGAATAACCTATACAGGAACTTGTTTAAACTTCAGCACACGAAGACTAAGTCACAGTTCCCGGCTTGGATGCTGTGCAGGCACTTGTTATTCATTAACACCTTGGGTAGCATACATACATGGTGTGGGTTGGGCGTTAAGTGAAACTTGCCAACTAAATCATGAAAACAATGTCTTATTAACTGGAAATTGGCTTGGAGGTTCCTCTGCTTCATAGATTTCTGCACTTTATTCAGTTAAATTTAAGCACATTTTTTCTCGTCTGTCAAGACAACATAAGTTCTGAAGCTTTGCTGATACAGGTCATCACACATGCCTGAGTATTGACTGTGTATTGACTATTTGTAGCTGACATATTTTAAGTGTATCAAATTAACAATAACACTACAAACTGAGAGTGCATTAACCTTACACTTCTCTTGTAGAGATGCTTCAGGATTTAGTTTTACAACAGTTCTTTTACATTGTGCGTTGCTAGTTGGTTTGAAGTACTGCAACAGTGCAATACTTTATTTCCCCTAAAGGCTGTTTCTTGGTATTTGCCAACCTAAGTCAAATGTCCTCTTAGACGACTACAGTTAAAGGATAAACCCTGAAGGGTCACGTGACAGCCAGCTAGTGTCGTCTGGATGGCAACAGAGGACAGCAGACGGCAGCTCCAGAGGGGTGCGGTGGCTTGTTGTCTCAGAGCCGCCGTGAAGAACAGAAGGCAGCTCCACTGGGTGTGTGTCATGGGTGGTCTCCAGACCGTTGCTTCAGTCGCCAGTAGGCTAGCTATCTCAGCTGGCACTGGACTGTTGGTTTGATGCTGGCACAGCATGGTTGGTACATTAAATAAATAAATAAGTCCTCTGAGGGCTGTGCTTCAGACTTAGAGGAAACCTGAAAAAAAAAAAAAAACAATTGCCAGGCAGTAGCTTGGGCTGAAAGGGTTACAGAACTGGCACAGGAAACAGAGTTTCAGAAAGGTTAGCTTGTGGTCCTGTTTTATTTTTGCACTGATCTGTAGAATCGGTATTTTGCTCCGTAAAAAGTCTGCAGAGATATAACTTTATCAAACAACAGTCTAGAAAGTGTGGACCAAACAAATTCGTGCTGCAAGAAAGTATCTACTGAATATTAAGAATGCACTAACTCCTGAGTTAACTCCAAAACACAACTGAGTTTCTCAAATCTATAGGGCATAGACAATCGTGTAGTGGTATTTTGTTGTTTTTCATGACATGGAGTTTTTTATCTTTTCATGACTTCACCAACATGCACTTTATTTCCTACGAGCACTCTATGGGATTATGTATTTGTATATATAAATATTATTTTGAACATTATCTTTGTATATGAATTTTGCCAGACCTATTAATATTTTCTTGGATGAATACAATTACTGCTACATCCCCGTACTGGATAAGTGGGTACGGAAAATGTAGTATCGAACACGGGCTGTAAGTGACTTTGTATCCTTTGTGTAAATACCCCTCTTAAACTTTTCATTTTTGTTTAGCAAAGCAACGCTACTTGGTAATCCCTTCTCCACGTGAGAAGTCTCACTGTAGACAATTATCGTGTGTCATCCTTCGATAGTGAAATGAACTTCCCCATTTAAATCCTGATAGCAAACTATCTGTCAACCTTCATGAAATGGCTCAAGACTCAGCTTTTCCAGGAACATCTCTAACTCCTCCGAACAACTAAGCTTTCTTGTCACTGACTACCCCTTGTTAATGCTCTTTTCTACAAAGCTTCTGCACTTACACACGTGGACCTCAGTCATGATTTTATATTTGAAAATATTTCTGTTAGTTTGTAATATTATTCAGACATTTTAGATGATAGTGGGAGCCACCTTAGAGCAATCTGTCCATTAAAATGGGTATGGATCCAATAACAACACCAGGAATTGGAGGTTTGAATCCTTCCGGCGACTCTGCATGTAGGGCCATATTTTCTCATCGACTGAAGTCAAAAATGCGCATAGCTGCACACGGTTTTGATTTACGCGCATTCTCCAGACTGACTAAAGCGCAGACTTATGTGCTCTGAGGTGAGTTTTGCGTCGTGGGTAGAGAGAGGCCAAAATATGGCCATGTCGCATGCAAATTCATGTTACGTGTATTTTCCCCTGACGTAAGTCGGTTGACCATCGTCTTACGTTTACGTGCATTTCAGCCTTGTAATATGTTAAGCAACACTGCGAATTTTGAAGCGTCAAATTAGATTTTCACACAATTGAGACTTTCAGTTCACATACGACTTGTGAAAAAGCTTTGGCGTTTATAAAATTATTGATTTAATCAAATCAATTTGGAACAGGGTAAACTATTTAAATACGAAAAATGTCCAGTAACATATTTTTACAAAAATACATTTTTTTTTTTCCCGCTGTATCGGCATGTCAGCAGGGCTAGATTCATTATATATATAGCTGTTTATTCAAACTTTTAAATCTTGTCTTTAGGGAGTTTCGAACTGACGCTTGTTGTATCCTTCTTAAAGGTACGCCACACCACTGGTACTTTCTGTGGATTTTAGATTTGATTAACATTATTAGTGAAAAGTCCATTTTTTATGTTTTACTTTCAGCCAAAATTGCCTTGGGCGTTCCTCCTTTATGTCACTTTTTTCTAAATCAGCTATGGTGCATATCTTGACTTCAACCTCTGCCTTTTTCTCTATTCTTTCTGTTAAATACAGTCTCACACTGGAACTCTGTACTGGATAAGTAGTATAATGGATGGATGGATGGTACAAATATCTTTCCAGAATAAATTAGTGTTCAGAGTAAATCTAAGCCTGGCCATTTTTTTTTTTTTTTTTTTCAAAACTGCTCACCCTTGCAGCCTTTATGACGCTGACGCTGCAAACATAAAATCTTGTTCCTACATAAATTTTCATTTGAATCAATAACGTGGAACAACACTTTGAATAAAACTGTGGCAGTCAGTAGAGTCTACTTGGAAGCTAATATGAATGTTGAATGTTCTGTCTGAGAATTAGTCAAGTTTGCAGAATTATCTTGCTATATATCACATTTTAAATTCAGCTCTTTGGCTAAATTCCCAAATAGCCCAGTAGATTACCTCTGGTGTACTCATGAAATACATGCAATCTATCCCAATACATGCCGAATGTAAACAATCTGCATTCTGCTGTTGATCGACTATGTAGTCTCATCATGATAATGAGTACTCCTCCCTCATAACCCTCTATGCCACAATGCAATTTGAATGTAATAAAAGTTAGTTGAATTAGTTTAATGGTTTGTTGTTTATTTTAGGATGTTATTTGATTGTTGGTAAGATCATCGGACAAATCTATCAAGAAGCTGATCCAAATTCACAAAGGGAAAAGTTCAGATGAGCAAAAGACCTATATTAAGAGAATGCAGGTTCACCAAGACTAACAGTGGTGTTTTTTTTTCTTTTCTTTTTTTGCCCTACAACCAAAAATAACAGAATTTTCTTGGCTTCTCAAACAGGTTACTGTCTGCACTTCTTTCTTTGAAAGGAAATACCCAGTTACCAAGGTGTTGTGACAGTTTCTGGAGAGTTGCTAAGCAAGATCCAAGGTGTTGTGACAGTTTTTGGAAAGTTGCTGGGCAACAACAGCTCCTAACCCTCTCAGTCTAGTTGCAAGACTTGCTGGTTCCCTCTCCATCTTACAATGATTGTTATATATGTGCCTCACCCATATTGACAAGTAACTGACAACCTTGATATCTGTTGATGGGCTTCCCTGCCCAACCATCTACAAATATTATTGTGTTTCAGTTAGTTTTGTGGATTATTCACTATCTGGAGAAGCTGATGATCTTCTGTCTTTAACAAATCTTCGATTATGCCCCAGCTAGCTATTGTTGCTGTTTTTTTTTCATGTCCATCAACAGTAATTCTGTGGTGCTGTCGTTGATATTACCCCTAAAAGCTATGAACAGAGAAGCTTCTGGAAGAGCGAGTTCTGCTTTGGAGTTCACAAGATCGTCATTGTGTATTTCAGACAAGGATATATCAGCTTGATAGAGGGACACAAGTTCTAAGGTAGAAGTTGCTGGCACAGCTCCCAGTTTCAGATATTTCTGTTCTATTCAATGAAATCTTTTCTCATTTTTTGAAATTCAGGTGCCTGTATCAGCGTTTCTTCAATATAGATAAGCATGTGGCAAATTATTACGGTATTATTTTTAGCTCACTTTGTAGTCAGTAACCATTCATTAACGAACTAAACACAATGATGACGTGACCGTAAGTCATTAAACTTTATTTACCCATAAACCTTTAGTTTGTAAATTTGAATACGCCAACGCACTGCAATATTCAGGGAAGCTGAAGTGTAGTTTTTGACACATACAGACCTCAAAAGCTTTGTATTTGTAAAATTATTGTCTACTTATAAATATGATATAAACATGCACTTTATGTGTAATTTCTCTCCCTGCCAAATGATTGTGTGTTAAGCGTATAATTATCAGTGATAAAGGATTAAAAAATTTATATATATAGGGGGCCAAGACTGGTTGGCTTAATTTCTGAGGTTGTAAGATTGACACTGGTCCATATTTTCTGCTAAAATGGGTTTTATGCAGGCTTTCCTAAAATTAAAAAAAAATATATATATATATATTATCTTTGCTTGTGTGTACACTATGTGTATTGTTTTAGGCTTTTAAAACACATACCTAGTTTCCGAGCCACTTTAGAATCTAAATTTTTGTCAAAGATATTCATAATACAGATCTTTAAATGCAATCCTTGTATCAAAGTTGTGCTTCTTTAAACCATACAAAGAAACTTAGTTGCATCTCTATTTTCTGAAAATGTCCTGGCAAAAGTGAGTTTAGCTACAAGACAGCCATCTAATTTTGGGGACTCAGGCGTGAACTCCAGCCATTTCTCGATGGAGGCTCTCCAGAGTAACAAGACCTGGCCAGCAGACATACCAGATGGAGTGTGCTTTTTCAGCTGTCTATTCCAGTGGCCCTGTCCTAGATTAACTTGCGCAAACCACAATCTGACTGAGGAAACCAGTTAAATTGAAATAGGAGGGACCCAATTCCAGTGTCATTTGGGAGATTTAAACACATTGATTTTTCTTTTGTCAATATTGATAGTGTTTGTGCCAGAATGTGCTGTAGAGCCAGAAAGATCATTTTCTGCATTGTGTTTTATCCAACATGATTGTGTGTTCAGGTATTTTCAGACTTACTCATAATAGAGGCAGTTTTATGCACATCTGTGACAATATCAAGTTATTCGCTACAGAAAAGTACAGGAAAAGTATTGAAAACAATCCTTCTTCCTGGGTCAGGTTTTGGGCATCTCAAATCAATGTTTAAAATTAATTACACATTGACCTCCATCCATCCATCCATCCATCCATCCATCCATCCATTTTTCAAACCACTTTATAGTATGCTGGGTTGCAGGGGGCTGGAACCTATCCCAGGCAGGGGACACCCTGGATCGGGTGCCAACCCATTGCAGGTAACAGTCACACACATACGGGCCATTAGGAACACCAATCAGCCTAAACCACATGTCTTTGGACCGCTGGAGGAACAAAAACAGAGCAGAGGTGGGATTTGAACCCCAAACCACAAGGCAACTGTGCTAAATACTGAGCCACAATGCCCCCCACATTGACCACATCATCAGTATAGAAAAACGTGTGGTTTTCTTTTGTCACACATCAGAAGTGAAAATGTGGCCCAAAATGTCTTGTCACAGTGGCCTAATAACAAATGCAATCTAAATACTAACAAATGCTAGTGAAGTTCATACACTGAGTTCATCAGTAAATACGTGGTTTTGGAAGAAAGCTATGACTGTAGTAATTTATCTTTCATTTGGATACTAAGGGCAGTGTATCATCCAAAGCAGAATGAAAACTAATAATGGAAAACCCACTGTAGAGTTTCTTTTTGAGACTCTCGCTACAGAAGTTGGTACAATTCTATCATATCAGTGTTTGGGTCCAGAAATTACATTACTGCTTTGTGGGGTTTTTAGATCCAAAGCCAAACAAATGAAATCCTGTGTCAGTGATTCTGACTTGGTAACATCATCCATCCATCTTCAGACTACTTGTCCTGGTCAGAGTCAGTTTATTAGCATTAGGCACTCAAAAACAACGAATTGCATCTTAGAGAGACGTGTCTCTCAGTAATCGTCACAATCAGCATCTAACATACAACTTCGCTGCCAGGAGGCATTATTATGTATTGATGTAGTGTAATTCTGCCCCTTATTATTGACTTACATCTTACTGCTTGATGTGCCTAATATTTATTTATTTAAGAAGATTTATTTAGTTGCATTTTTAGTTTTTCTTTCAGCTCAATTTCTTTATCTCCAATGAGCTTTCATTGTTTAAAAAGTGAGTGCTGTTATTAAAGAACTGATCCAATGCTGATAAAAATGCACCTGGATATCTAAATAAATATCAAGGTTGGAGGTGCTGGAAGATTCTGCCATAGTTGGCATCTTTTACCTTTTATGAAGGGGTCCAGAGGCTAAGTAGCAGCTCTGTGCTTCACAGTACAGCCCATGTCTCCTCATTAGCAAGAAGCAGTGAGAATGATGGATGACACTAAGACATCCTATTCACTTAGTGGAGCCTATCCTAGATAGCGTAGGGCATACAACAGGAGTACACCCTGGTTGGGATGCCACTCCATAGCAAGGTACCTGTGACCTTGAGGCAGGAGTGCTACCTGCTGAGCCACTGCATCTAGCGGTCTTCTATCTTCTACCAGTTGTACTGGTCAGGGACACGCTGTGGTCTGGAAACTATCAAGGCAGCACAAAGTAGTGGTACATCCTTGACCCAATGCAAGTCCATTGCTGGACATATACACCAGAGCCCTAGCATGATCACACCTTATGGACAATTTAGAATCACCACTTAACCTAACTGCACTTCTTTGGGCTACAGAAAGAAACGAGAGTACCCAGTGGAAACCCACAATAAATGGGGAGAAGATAGAAACTCCATACCCTAAGCAGAGAGGGGATTTGAACCCCAGCTCTGATGACATGAGGTTATATTTCTACTCTCTGAGCAACCCTGTCTACCAGTCAGGGTTTATTTTACTTGGCTTAGCGTTTCCTTTTGTATGTTGGAACTGTCATTTAAAAAAAAAAGTGCATCTGCTTTCTGGTGCAATTCTGGAACAAACCACTGAGCCACCTTGCCACCCACAGACATTATCAGTCACGTTTAATAAAAGCATGGGATTCTCTTAGCTTCAATATGAAAGCCATAATAAAATACAGAACCAATGGCTGAAATTCAGGCAGAATTTGTTAAGGCTCATTCATGCGTCACCAGTAGTTTTAAGAAGACGCCCTTTTGAAATTTAAATGCTGCCACTGGAAAAATCATTGGCTAGCATTTTGTGAGAGGGGAAATGAAGGAGATTTGAGGATCTTCAATATTCGAGTCACTGGAATTAATTTATTACAAAGTCAAATAAGTATGTTTTGGGTATTGTATGTATCAGTTAACATTTGCATTTATTTATTTAGCAGATGCTTTTGCCCTAAGCAATGTACACGGAAAGCAGACCATAAGCATACAACATAAATATACAGCTGCCAAGTAGCTAACTTAAATGTAAGTGCTCTATGGCTGAGGTTCATACAATTGAACAGTAAGTGCAAGTCAGTGATGAGCCCTGAAGGCTGAGACAGCATTAACTGGGTGGTTATGGGATGGGTAGCTTGTTTCACCACCTAAGAACTACACATAATTATCTAGAGATATGCTTAGTTTTATGTGGTGAAAGGATCACCAGGCAGTGTTAACTTGTTGAAGAAGATACTTGATGATCAACTCAGTGGAGGTGAGTGGTGTTCTACCAATAACTTTACAAGCCAGCACCAAGGACTTGAACTTGACACAAGCACCCATAGGGAGGCAATGAAGAGATACAAGGAGCAGTTTAATACAAGAGCTTTTCAGCTGATGGAATAGCATATGTGCTGCTGTATTTTGAATGATTTGCAGAGGTTTCACAGTACAAGCTGGCAGCTCTGTCAGCAGAGACTTACATTAATCTAGACGTAAGATGACAAGTCTCTGGACTACGATCAAAGCAGCACATTTTGATAAATAAGGTCTGATGTTCCTCCTTTAAAAAGTAAACTTACAGCCTGGGAGATAACAGCCATGTGGTCAGCAAATCATTACCCCTGGAGTCCTGGAAGACCTTGATGAGGACATTGTTGATAATCCAAGCTATACAGTGTTTTTGTGGAGGATGGTAGGATTATCAGGGAAGACAGGAAGCTTGGTTTTTGAAAGGTTTTGCTACAAGTGGAAATCACTCGTGCAGACTGCACTCTCAGGAAGGAATCCAAAAATCCTAGCTGAGACTGTGGTGTTCTCAACAGGGACATATGTTTCTTATTTACAAAATAGTCGATTGGTTCAATGGCGTAACTTCATAAAGAACACTCATATTAAAATAAGTCTATAGCGCATGACCCACAAAGAACTCTGAAGTTACATCGTTGTTGTGGAGATGAAATAAGATAACGAAGTTCATGGAGAAAAGTGAATAAATGCAGTGATTTCCAAAAACATACATTAAGCAACAGTGGCATTATAGGTGGGCATAAAAGCAGTTAAGCATTATAAAGCTGTAAATGGACTGAAGTAGAGTCAAAACTAATGACAGTTATAAAAGGCGTCCAAAAACCAAGGCTTGCTACTGTTGTCAGTTAAACATGTTTGTGTGATTTTGGAGTGTATTGATAACTTTCTATTCAGCATTTTGACAGCACAGTCACTGGTTTCACTGTATCTAAGGAGGCAGGCTTTAGAAGTCAAATTGAATAGAAATCATTTCTGGTCAGAGAGACACCCAGACATGGGGTAAGAAGTAAGGGAACAGTGCTACTAATGCAGCCATCATCATCATCATCATCATCATCATCATCATCATCTTCCCTCCACTTCTCCTGGTGAGTGCTGTGGTGTATAATGAGATATGACAAGCATATATATGGACACAAATGGTAGTGTGTAGGATGATAGCGGCATTATTTATACTAAGCCATTCTAAAAATTAGCTGATGCAAGCTGAACAAAAATAATAGTTCTTCAGTCTAGCTGTAAATACTGAGATGAAGGGGAAATTTCTTACACTGGTTGGCAGACTATTTTAAACTAAAAACCAAATAGCTGACAGATGTTCAGTTTTATTAATTTATGCTGGAATAATGTATTGACTAAATCTCCTATTTATTTATTGTGATCTTGTGTTGGGTAAGCAGTTTAAGAGATTATCAGTACATATATAATATTTATTGTATTAGTCACAGTGCTTTTGACTTGTTTTGAGATATGCAACCCTAGGATGTCTGTTAGTATATTGTACTCTTGCAGTATTCTCCCTACTGGGATGTTAAGACAAGGAAATGGAGTTACTGAGTAGGTAAAGAAATCAAACTCACAAGCTTAGCTTACTGTTTTCTAAGGTCTTTGAGAAAACTGCACCAAAAAAGATTGCATCTTTATGATTCAAAACTGAAAGGTATTGCACCATAAAGCAACAATATTAATATGCTACAATCATTTAAAATGTCACAATCTCAGAATGTGTATTATACAAGTTACTGAAGATCTTTGCCTGCATTCCTGAGAAAGTCACAACATTCTGTTTACTGTGTGTATATCCTGTCGAGGGAATCTATCCCATGGAAGCACAGAGCACTTGGCTTTCTTGCATTATTTATTCAATATGGCCTGTAGTGCACAATCACTCAAATGAATACCTGGTGCATTCATGTTTATTATAATGTACTTTGAAGAATTGTGAAATAAATTGCCCACACTTCTATGAGAAAGATTTAGAGAGCAGTTTGGTAACATGCATACGTGCATTGCAATATAAAATGTTTGTTGTTGTTATTTGTATGTCATTTAAACCACAGTGAAAGAAAATATTTCTCATAATATCAGATGCATGGCTGTTGAAATGTAATGAATGTTAGGACTACAGGATAACAATAATAGGTCAAGTTTACAAAGACAGGTATAATACAAATGTTTGTCATTTGCTACATCCTGAATGAGCCTTCAAAGTAAAGCACTATTATAGAGAATGATTAACACTGACTGGGAATGTAGTTTATAAGTTATGCTAAGGCAGTCTAACCTGTGTGTTACCATGGTCGAGACCTCTCTCCAACCAACCTCTATACAAATCAGTTTGTTCAAAAACACAACAAAGCACGTCATTTTCCTTGGCACAGTACATTCCAGGGGGATATAATTGTACCAAACAGTAGCTTTCTTGAATGATAATGAAGCTGTCCAAGTGTAAAAGCAATATTCCTATTTCACTTAAGGAAATTCTGTTAAGTTCGTTCGCCTCTGCCACCCTTTCAGGGCTTAAAATATATTTCTCAAGTGTAAAAATTTAGCCTATATTCCATCCTGAGCTATCTTTAAAAATAACCTCAGGAAATGGGGTTGAGTGCCCCAGTGTTAGTTTCTGTTTCACCGAAGGAAAATATCAACATTTTCAGTGGATAAGACAGGTTCTGCCCTTCAGACATTTGTGACAGATTGACAAAAGAATGGCAGCCTCATTGTGAAGAAAACAGCTAGAACGACATAAAACCTGAAAATCACAAGTGCCCCGCTGCAGCTCCGCCAGATGGGACAGGGTTCTGAGGGTGAATATTTTTAGGATGCCTCAGCCACAGGTAGGGGTGAAGGTAATTATGCTGTTATTTCAGCTGGCTACTGGAAAAGTATGTATTGCAGACCAACCAGAGCAGACAAGGTTAACCTGTTACCAGTAGGACTGCACTTCCCACTGTTCTAGTTTCTCAGGAAGGTATGGTGTGATCTGATGCCAATTGTAGAGCAGCTTGACTTTGCGATGCTGCAAGGAATGGAGCATCTGGCCAGGGCAGGAGCCACTGTCCAAAGCTCGGTATGGTGCTGTCAAAAGAAAAAAAAAAAGCATTTGTTTGTAATTAATTTAAAAATAACATGTCAAAGAAGATGAGCATGGTGGCTCAGTGGTTACCTCCAGGGATGTGGATTTGATTCCTGTCTCCCACTCTGTGTGCGGTGCTTGCATCCTCTCACTGTGAATGTGTCGGCTTCCTCAGGGTACTCTGTTATCCCGCTGCAGTCCAAAGACAAACTAAATTGGCCACACTGCCTGCAAGCGTGTCCTACAATTGACTGTCATCCTGTCCAGGGTGTCTCCTGCCCTGTGTTTCCTGGGATAGACTGCAAGCGCAGTGTGACCCTATACTGCATAAGTGGACATGGCAGGCAGATGGAAGAGCAATTATGTTGCAACAGGAAAGTGTTCAGGTAAATTACACATAAAGAGCTACCTTAGACGACATGTTTTAAAATCACTTCAACTTGTCTTTGCTCTGGTTACGTTCAATAAAGGGGGCACAGCCTTCAGGGTAATGTAACCCAGAACGTCGTGTATCTTAGCAACCCTCTGTTCCTCAGCTTTACAATTAAAGACACTCGACGGGCATCTGAAGCCCAGAATGAAATATTTAATGGCACGGTGAGTCAACGTTGCACTGAGGGGAGCTACAGTCAATGCAGTGGAACTGAAATTAAACCTGTGCTAACAGAGCTCCGCGTTCCCTATCATCTGGCTCTGAAATTAGGTCCTGTAGTTACCTCCAATATATGCCAACGCTGTCAAATTTTGGAGCAGTCTGCAGACGACTTCTAAATGTGCAAAGCCAAATACAGCAGGGGACCGGAATTAACTGTGGTATGTCTTACTATGCTGAAAAATGATTGATTTTTTTCTCTTTTAAATTAAGTGTAAAAGGAGTGTAGAAAGATGATGGGTGAAAAGGTTCAAGAGCAAGGCTAAAGTATTCATCGTAGGCTGTAGATATGCAGATGTTTCATGTTAGTGAGAAAATACTTTCTGTACATCTATATTTTTAATTTTGTATAACAACAGACACACTATGACTTATGTAAGTGAACTGTTCCACAACATCTTACGTAAATTGCATTTAACCTAAGTAGAACACAGAAAAAAACACCATTAAAAACTAATACGAAAAAAATCACTATAGTGCACAGTTTACATAAGGTGAGACACACAATATACACACCTTTATGACCTGCATCGACTTGCACATTATGTATTTATGCATTTCAGATGTTGCATTAGCGTGATTCATAAAACATCGTGTCAATGTGTCAGATATTATTACACAAGTACAAATTAAGGTAAGTCGCATTTATGTAATTCAGAGTGTGTCTCTACACGATAAAACAGCATGAATGCCAAAGTAGTGTCCCAGAAAATTGAAATGTTTACTATATCTTGGATTTCTCAGAATAGTTACCATTTCTATTGATAATATCTTTATTAGCACAAAGCATTCGGTTAATAGCAAGTTTCAGAAAAGGAATCACCCAACTTGTCTTCACAGCTCTTTTGCTGCATTTCCACAAATGTAGGCTTCTTTGTTGGGTTCAAAAATCACTGCAGACGGAGACTGCAGCCATGAAATTAAAAGACGCTTGCTCCTTGGAAAGAAAGCTATAACAAATCTAGACAGCATATTAAAAAGCAGAGACATCACCCTGACAACCAAGGTCCGTATTGTCAAAG